>JASAMZ010000614.1:47500-127666 GCA_030248115.1 Linhomoeus sp. GSCO2_2 | reverse complement strand
TTACAAAACACTTGAAAATATCCCTAATTTCGTTAATTATAAAATTTGAAACTATTTCCTAAATACTTGGCAGACTATGCTCGATACATCGGTGCAAAGAAGTTTTGAAATTTAAGCCGTTTGAAATTGTCGAAATTGGTGAATTTTGACAAAACCCTTGAAAATATCCCTAATTTCGTTAATTATAATCTCTGAAACTATTTGCTAAATACTTGGCAGACAATGCTCGATACATCGGTGCAAAGAAGTTTTGAAATTTATGCCGTTTGAAATTGTCGAAATTTGGGAATTTTTACAAAACACTTGAAAATATCCCTAAATTTGTTAATTATAAAATTTGAAACTATTTCCTAAATACTTGGCAGACTATGCTCGATACATCGGTGCAAAGAAGTTTTGAAATTTATGCCGTTTGAAAATGTCAAAATTTGGGAATTTTTACAAAACACTTGAAAATATCCCTAATTTCGTTAATTATAAAATTTGAATCTATTTCCTAAATACTTGGCAGACTATGCTCGATACATCGGTGCAAAGAAGTTTTGAAATTTAAGCCGTTTGAAATTGTCGAAATTGGTGAATTTTGACAAAACCCTTGAAAATATCCCTAATTTCGTTAATTATAATCTCTGAAACTATTTGCTAAATACTTGGCAGACTATGCTCGATACATCGGTGCAAAGAAGTTTTGAAATTTATGCCGTTTGAAATTGTCGAAATTTTGGGAATTTTGAAACACTTGGAAATATCTGCTAAATTTGTTAATTATAAAATTTGAAACTATTTCCTAAATACTTGGCAGACTATGCTCGATACATCGGTGCAAAGAAGTTTTGAAATTTAAGCCGTTTGAAATTGTCGAAATTTGCTCGGGTGCCAAGAAGTTTTATTTTCGCTACACTTGATTAAAATTCACCATTTTTGGATATGTTGTAGCCCTTGGGGAGGCGGACTTGGGAAATCAAAAATTGGAAAATTTGGACGCGCCGCGTCGGAGATACGGTAGATTCAAATTTTGAGAACCCGGTTCAGGCCAACGTGTCCTACTACAATTCAAAATGAATTGTAGTATAGTATAGTATAGTATAGCCCTGCAGATTCTCATTGTAGTATAGTATAGTATAGTATGGCATCCTGGAAATGCATTGTAGTATAGTACTACAATTCCAATTGTAGTATAGAGGTACGAATGACGGCTAGAATTAGGGCCAATTGTTCTAAGTCTTGTTCAGATATATTTGATAGCAGACATAGTGAAGCTGTATTACAGTCAATCGCGGCATGTGATGAGTCGGCTAGCAGCCTCTAGACATCAAATTGGTTATATATGAAACATATACTCCGAAATTTTTGAAGAATTCACTGCTTTCCTCTATACTACAATTAATTGTAGTATATACTACAATTAATTGTAGTATAGGCCGAATTGTAGTATAGTATAGTATAATACTACAATTCCGGTCTGAATTGTAGTATAGTATAGTATGCTATCTCTACATTACTATGCCAGCTAGGCCTTTCGTCTGTCCGTCTGAAACGCTTGCCTTCCTAGCACTTCGCCACGCGACGCTTCAGCATGCGCTTGCCTCGCTAGCACTTCGCCACGCGAAGCTTCAGCACGCGCGCGCCTAGACGCCAGCGGGACGCCAGCGGCGGCAATCAATCGCTGCGCGGCCAGCGCCGCCTGTTGCTGCCTGCGTTCAACGCAGGCACTGCCTGAACAGTACGGCAATGCACTGTAGCAGACCCTTGCAAAGGCGAACGATGCGGCAGTGCGCGGTACAACAGAGAGGCTAGCAATGCGCAATTGCAACAGAGCCGAATAGTACGACAATGCTCGCGCAGGCACTTCTAGCCGCTTCAGCGACTATTTCGCTTGCAACAGGACAGATCTTGCAACAGGACAATCGGCCCGCTCTCTAGCATTTCTTTTGCGCGCCGCTTTGTACGGCGCGTTCGCGAGGCAGTCCGTGATGTTGGCTTGCAACAGGACAGACTTTCTGCAACAGGACAAATGTTGCAACAGTACAGACGTTGCAACAAGATGGTCGCGCGAGGAGACGAGCGCCATTGGCTCGCAACAGGACAGACCTTCTGCAACAGGACAGATCTTGCAACAGGACAGACTTCGCAACAGGACCGACTTTGCAACAGGACAGACTTTGCAACAGGACAGATTTTGCAACAGGACAGACCTTGCAAAGGCAATAATCGTTCTATGACCCATGACCCATGGAATTTATGACCCATGACCCATGGAATTTATGACCCAAATTTGAATTTGCGCGTACAGTAATCTCAAAGCGTAAAGTACATACTGGCGGTTACGGTAAACGACAAATCGCACCAAAATGGCACCGAGAGCGTCAACCTGCTGTAAGAGTTAGAATCTGGGAGAATCAAACTAAACTGACAAGATCTAGACCATGCTTAGGTCAATGTCGATGGTTTACCATTTAGATTACGCTATTTAGATTATGGTTTTCGACCCTTCTTAGGTAGCTTAGAGTTTGTAGTCGAAAAGGGTGACACTGGGTAGTCCAAAAGGAAATGCCCACTTCTGATCGCTTATTTATAACTTGCACATCTGGTAACTGGATGTTGTGGTAACTGGTGACTGGATGTGGTAACTGGTGTTGACCAGGCAAGTCGTCCGGGGGACGCAGTATACTCCACAAATTTGAACTTCTACGCACGGTGACTACTCTCCTTTGTGGCCTCCTGACACTCCCAATCGCAAAACTAATGCCGAATTCGTGATCTACACCACAGAATACCCCAGAATCGGCATACAACACCCCTAACTTCCTATGGACTCGCAAAACCAAAATTCTGCACTTGGGGTACGGTAGCATGCAAATTCGTCATAGGTACGCTTAAACATCATCTAAACGCTAAACGAATGCCAAATTCGTAATCAGCGCCCCCGAAAACCCCGAAATCGAGTATAATGTCACGAAAGTCGACCCGACACCCAATATTCAAATGGACGCGGCCGGGTTACTGTAGCTCTGCAAATTTGTCAAAAACACTTTTCGGGACCAGATTTCAACGTAGAATCGTTTGAAACTACCTTTGAACCGATTCGGCAACGCATTCGAGCGCTACAGACACTGAAACGCGAAAAGCACAATTTTTGACCCCGGAGTCAAAAAAGTTCCACCAAGATAACTTTTTTATGTCTCAACCGATTTTCTCCGTTCATGGCTCATTCGATAGAGGACATCTGGGAAGGAGCAACAAAAGCGGTCTCGCGGCTCTAGCTGCTACCTAGCCCGCACAGCAGCCCGTCAAAGTCGGAAAAGGACCAAAAATCGCGAATTTTTTAAATTTGGCGCCAAAATGGGTCCCGCAGCGATCCAATTCATTTTTCCACCCTCGGCCCTATCGAGTACTACAACATATCAAAAGATAGTATATACCATTATATGCAACTTTTTCGAGTTCTACCTTGTACTATGCCTTTTTCAGTGCTTTTAAAATTTAAATTTTTGAATTTCCCGCCAACGGGGTCCCGGAGCGTGACCCCGTTTGGTGTCCACCCTGCCCACTTACTAGGCCTACCCAACGCAAAAGACCGTTTGCAAATCGGCCGCTGCACGCGCGAACCCCATCCGGTCCAAATTACTGCGTTTCGCGCACAAACGCTATATACTCCACACTTTTTGTGGAGTATAAAAATTTGCACGATGCTTTCTTGACATGCTGTAAATCGGAAAACGTTTGGACAGAGAACTGTTCGCCCACAAATCCTTATTCGGGCATGAGAAACGTTTGGACCTCGCAGAGCTTCCAAAATACTGAGCTGCATGTGAAATTGCCTATTCGGACATGAAAAATGTTCGGACAACGGGGTACTGTCCGAATTGTCCGAACTTTTTTCATGTCCAAACCTTTCCCGATTTACAGTACTCTAATAGCTTCCCCACATGACTACTTTGTCTGAATTTAACTCTTCTTTAAGCGGCAACAAGCTGCTTTAAAAAGTGGAGCTGATTTGTGAGTGTTCTAGAGTGGAAGATTGAAGGAGCAAGGAGTGGACACTTCTACAAAGCATTTCCAAGCCTGTCCGGTACTATGCGCGCCTGCCATAGGTTCCTACCAGATTTGGTCTGGACGATCAAGGTCAATCAAGGGTCAAAATCAAGGTAAAAAAATGGGGGGGGGGTCAATCAAGGGTCGAGGGGAGTGGGTCATCCTGAACCTGAATCAGTTTCAGGATGACTATCCAAAAAGGGTAGGGGGTCTATTATTGCAGAAATTTCGCATTTATTTGCTTCAAAAGATGCAGAAAAACGTTTAACCTTACTCAAAACATGACAAACATTGAAATTTTTGAAAACGGACAACGGACAGACGGATGGAACCGACGTAGCAGTCTAAACCTTGTCAGTTTGATTTGATTCTCCCAGATTCTAACTCTTACGACAGGTTGATGCTCTCGAAGCAAATCGAGTGCCATTTTGGTGCGATTTGTCGTTTACCGTAACCGCCAGTATGCACTTTACGCTTTTGGATTACTGGACGCGCAAATTCAAATTTGGGTCATAAATTCCATGGGTCATGGGTCATAAATTCCATGGGTCATGGGTCATAGAACGATTATTGCCCTTGCAAAAGGACAGATTTTGCAACAGGACAAATCTTGCAACAGGACAGATCTTGCAACAGGACAAATCTTGCAACAGGATAGATCTTTCAACAGGACAGATCTTTCGACAGAACAGACCTTGCAACAGGACAGATCTTGCAACAGGACAATCGGCCCGCTCTGCAACAGCAACAGGACATTCGGCCCGCTTTACGTCGTAGAGTGGTAATCCGAATCGACATGTCAGGTGAAAGCTCTCGACGTGCCCTTTCATGCTAAACTACGCATTGGCCGTGCAGAAGTACATAGGTAGACGATACGAATGCTGGTGATGAACAGTACAGCAATGCTCGCGCAGGCAATTCTAGCTGTTTGAGGGACTACTTCGCCAAACTACCACTGGAACGATGTACCCCAGCAGAGCCTTGCACAAGCGCACTGCCATACGATACGAATGCTGATGATGGACAGCACGGCAATGCTCACGCAGGCAATTCTAGCCGCTTGAGCGACTATTTCGCCGAACTGACCGTTGAAATGAGGTACCCCAGCAGCGCCTTGAACAAGCACATTGGCAGACGATACAAATACCGTGCTAATCACATGACACAAATTCTTCTGCAACGGGAAAGCACGCTAGTACTATACTATACTATACTATTATACTACAATTCATTATAGTATAGTAGGACACGTTGGTTCAGGCCATTCAAAAAATCATTTCTCGCGATTTCTGCGCCGATCGGGCTGAGATAAAACTTCCGGCCGGTGGTGTGACGAATCCTGTGACCGTGCGGATCCTGTGTCGCCACAGGATTCGTACGGCGAAACCTGTGACCACCTATTCTGTTGTAGGTCTGGGACACTTCAGCTGCTTGACAGAGTGCGAATCCTGTGACTGGATAGTAGAGGGGCGTGAATGATCTAGTCCATCTTCACCTTAGACACATATTGGGGTGACAGGTACTCTGCACGTCGTTCGAATTCTCGGTCCTCAACAATGTTGCCTGTAATCCTGTGGTTGAGGTGGCGCAATGATTACTCGCTCCCGAAATGAGCAAACACTATTATCAAAGTGATATCAATGGCAAGCTGTACGGTTAACGTCTGTGTCGGAGAGTGCCAAAGTAAAAGACATCGTGGATAACCATCACTGAAACCGCATAGTATAAGCCGTCAATCAGGATCAGGCAGAACAGTGTTGGACATCCAAATGTAGAGAGCCATGTTGCAACTTAGTAGAGTCACTCGATATGGTTGGAATGGGTCACAGAGTTCGTACGGTTATACTACGCGGTCACAGGTTTCGTACGGTCACAGGATTCGTCACGACACCGTCGTCTGGATGTGCTCTTTCATTTGGCACCGAAATCGCCGAAATCCATCAAGGGACTCGGGAGTTATCCGGTCACAAAGGGTTTCCGTTCGGGACCAAATTTGGGGATTTTGTGATTTGGCGGGTTTTTTCGTCGAAACGCGTGGTTCTACCGGGAAACTGACACCGCCACTCGATTCTACGCTAAAATCTGGACCGGAAACATAGTTTTGGGTTTTTCGAGCTACCGTAACCCGGCCGCGTCGAATTTTTGAATCCTGGGCCGAAATTTTCAAAATCGAGTTGACAGTTGCTTCGGGGGTTTTCAGGGTCGGGGAGTTCGAATTTCGCGTTAGTTTTGCGATTACTGTTCACTTTCGACCCTTTTCGGATGGTTTAGGGTGGGTTTGTGGCAAAAATTTGAAATCCCGGGGTAGTATTGAGGTGTAGCGCGGTGTAGTGGGACGGTCGAAACAAGTTCGGACCAATAGTTTAGGGCCTGTTGACAACGGTTGTGTGCATGCGAGCGCTCTTGGAGATGGCGAGCGCCATAATTGTTGGTTTGAAATGCCGCGGTGGTGTCGCCCTTCTGTGCTTAGCGAAGTCGGCCTCCTTGCCTGTTTCGGAAGCGCCATCTATTAGCGCCTTCTTTCCCGCTCGGTGCACACTGCAGATGCGTCCTTGTGCGCGCGGCTGACCATTTGCCAGTGCTAGTGCATGGCCGTCATTGTCGCGATGAAATCGCCGCTCGTGTGTGCCTCAAGCTGATATGCCACGTAGCACGCAATGAACGACCGTACGAGCGAGCGGACCGCTGACACGATGGAAGTCGAGGTGTTTCAGGTATTTTCGGAGTCGGGAATGTTGAATGTCGCGCCACTTTTGCGATTCTTCATCTGTTTCGGTCCTTTTTTCGCCCGGCCTCAGCCGGGCGAACCCCTACGAGAGCTTATCGTGCGTGCGTACGTTCGTGCGTTCGTCACGCTCTCAGATCTCGACGTTGGAAAGTCGTAGGAAGGAGATCTTGGGCTCTACGGAAAGGTCTCGACTCACTGAGAATTGCGCTAAGAGGTTTCGAAATTCAAAAGTTTGAATTGCGCGCGCTACAGTAACCCGAAGGTCAAAACGGAAAACGGCTCTAAATCGCTCGTCTTACGTCGTAGAGCGGCGTGCAATAGGTCAAGTAAAAGGTCTCGACGTGCACTTTCATTTGGCATTAAAACTTTTGTAAATTACGCAAACACGCACCACGAAAAGCGACATTCTCGCGTTTTTAACGCAGAAATCGCTCTAACTCGCTCAGCGTGCGTCGTAGGGAGACGATCTTGGGTTGGTTGGATAGCTCTCGACTCACTGATCATTTGTTCTTCTATTGGTAGAAACTCAAAAGTTTGAATTTCGGGAGCTACAGTAACCCAAAGGTTTAAAACGCAAAACTTGTCTAACTCGCTCGTCTTCCGTCGTAGAGAGACGACCTTGAGTTCCTTGAATAGGTTTCGGTACACTGATAATTCCGTTAAGAGAAGTCGAAGTTCAAAAGTTTGAATTGCGCGCGCTACAGTAACCCGAAGGTCCAAAACGAAAAACGGCTCTAACACGCTCGTCTTACATCGTAGAGCGGCGTGCGATAGGTCAACTAAAAGGTCTCGACGTGCTCTTTCACTTGGCGTAAAAATTTTGTTAATTACGCAAACACGCACCACGAAAAGCGACATTCTCGCGTTTTTAGCATAGAAATCGCTCTAACTCGCTCAGCGTGCGTCGTAGAGAGACGATCTTGAATTGCTGGATAGCTCTTGACTCACTGATCATTTGTTCTTCTATTGGTCGAAACTCAAAAGTTTGAATATCGCGAGCTACAGTAACCCAAAGGTTCAAACAGCAAATGGGCCCTAACTCGATCGTCTTACGTTGTAGAGCGGCATTCGTGTGACCGTTTGAAAGCTTACGTTGAGGCAGTTGTTGAACGGTCATTCCTAAAGAAATACGTTTGTTTTTTTAAACCCTTGTCTTACGAACAACTTTGTCTGCAAAAATAATTAATCCCGGGCGATCCCAATGTTGCCCTGCAACAACCGCTCAGAAATGCGTGGCTCTTGCTCAAAAAATTAATCCCGGGCGATCCCAATGTTGCCCTGCAAGAACCTCTCAGAAAGGAGCGTGTCAGAAGTAGCGCATGATTAGTGGACTCCGGGCGGGCGCGCGTCATATCGGAAAGGCTTCGAAATACTTTACAAAAGTATCCACTCTTTTACTCCTCCACTTTAAAACACTCACAAACCACTCTGTATTAATAAAACAACTCAACTTTTTTAAAACAGCTTGTTGGCACTCCGCCCCGACGAAGTCGGCGGAGAGCAGTAGGCATCCTGTAGGGAACAAGGTCTCTACGTGCTCGCCTAACTTTCGCTAGGAGTAACCGATTTTGAAACGGTTTTTTGCGTTCGATAGCCCCGGTGGATGCGCAGGCCGCGTGCTATATGAGAAAATTCCGGTAGTGGGAAAATTTTTTGAAAATTCAAAAATTCAAATTTTTACTAAGTAAAAATAATTCAGCACCCCGCCATTTTCGCTACACTTGATCAAAATTCACCATTTTTGGATATGTTGTAGCCCTTGGGGAGGCGGACTTGGGAAATCAAAAATTGGAAAATTTGGACGCGGCACGGCCGGGTTACGGTAGATTCAAATTTTGAGAACCCGATTCCGGCCGTTCAAAAAATCATATCTCGCGATTTACTGGGCGGATCGGGCTGAGATAAAATTTCCGGCCGGCGTCTGGATGTGCTCTTTCATTTAAGACCGAAACCGGCAAAATCCATCCAGCCGTTCGTGAGCTAGGCGGGGGCAATGGGTTTCCGTTCGGGACCAAATTTGGGGATTTTGGGATTTGGACGGTTTTTTCGCCGGAACGCGTGGTTCTACCGGGAAACGGACACCGCCAATCGATTCTACGCTAAAATCTGGTCCGGAAACATAATTTTTTATTTTTCGAGCTGCCGTAACCCGGCCGCGTCGAATTTTTGAATCCCGGGCCGAAATTTTCAAAATCGAGTTTACAGTTGGTTCGGGGGTTTTCGGGGTCGGGGAGTTCGAATTTCGCGTTAGTTTTGCGATTACTGTTCACTTTCGACCCTTTTCGGATGGTTTAGTGTGGGTTTGTGGCAAAAATTTGAAATCCCGGGGTAGTATTGAGGTGTAGCGCGGTGTAGCGGGACCGTCGAAACAAGTTCGGACCAATAGGTTTAGGGCCTTTTGGCACCGGTTGTGTGCTTGCGAGCGCTCTTGGAGATGGCGAGCGCCATAATTGTTGGTTTGAAATGCCGCGGTGGTGTCGCCCTTCTGTGCTTAGCGAAGTCGGCCTCCTTACATGTTTCAGAAGCGCCATCTATTAGCGCGCTTCTTCCCCGCTCGGTGCACAGATGCGTCCTTGCGCGCGCGGCTGACCATTTGCCAGTGCATGGCCGTCGTTGTCGCGATGAAGCCGCCGCGCGTGTGTGCCTCAAGCTGATACGCCACGTAGCACCCAATGAACGACCTACGAGCGAGCGGACCGCCGGCACGATGGAAGTAGAGGTGTTTCAGGTATTTTCGGAGTCGGGAATGTCGAATGTCGCGCCACTTTTGCGATTCTTCGTCTGTTTCGGTCCTTTTCGGATGCGTTAGGCTGGTTTTGGAGGAAAGGTCCGAAAACCCCATCCAGAATTGTGGTACAGCGCTGTGTACTAGCCAGCCAGGACAAGTCTGGCTAGGGCCAACAAGTTCATGACTTTTCGACTGCGTTTGGGCACTGCTTCCAACACGGTGCTTACTTCCCTATCGTGTTGCACGTGTCTGTTCCAGCTCGGTGCAAAGATGGGCCGTTGTACGTTCACGTTCCAGCGCATGTTGCCAGTACTGTTGGCGTTTTGCCCAGACGAAATCGCTGCGCGCCCCATCCAGCAGATCCACCACATAGCCAGGCTTAGGTCTCCCGTGGGCGGTTTTACGATCCCTACACGCGTTTTGCCACCGGAGGTCCAAAGCGCCGATTATCGATTAGCGAGCCATAATGCGAGGGAGTCAAACCACGCCAGATTCGTATCTATCTTGCAATCTAGCGACTGCCGCTTTACAAGTGACAAAAGTATGAGCGTACATGCCTCAATTGAGTGAAAACAACTAATGGAGAATAACCCTGGAAGCGATGGCTTCCTCGAAAATTTCACCACTGGAAAAGTTGGAAAGTTTACTGCCAAAAGTCGACTACGAATGCGACCACAGCGTTTCTGCCCAGAAGAAGGGGTTTTGCCTCAGCGCCAGCGAACTAGGTTTGACTTTGCGTCTTATATTGAGCAGCCGCCAAGAGTTGGCAAAAATTGCTGAGAACTGCTTTGCTTCAAAGAAACGGCTGCATGCTTCCTTATTAAACCGCTGTGGCCGGCCGCGTTCGCTCGCTGCTCGGCAGACGTCGCCAAACCCGCTCGCTAATCGATAATCGGCGCTTTGGACAGCCGGTGGCAAAACGCGTGTAGGGATCGTAAAACCGCCTCCCGTGGTGTTGTGACGTCACTCGCGTCTCTTCTGGGAGGGAGTGAAGGAGCGAGCGCGCGGTGCCCCGCAGCGCGCGGTGATAGCATCATTTACCTCAGTACATGTGTACAGGTGTATGGGTGTGTGTACAGGTGTGCACACCTCAGTACCGAAAAGTTCAGCTTCAGTGGGTGGTTTAAGCCAATCGGCGGAGTGCCACGTTGACACTCGCGGAGTGTCACGTTTAACTAGTCGGATGCGTTAGGCTGGTTTTGGAGGAAAGGTCCGAAAACCCCATCCAGAATTGTGGTACAGCGCTGTGTACTAGCCAGCCAGGGCAAGTCTGGCCAGGGCCAACAAGTTCATGACTTTTCGACTGCGTTTGGGCACTGCTTCCAACATGGTGCTTACTTCCCTATCGTATTGCACGTTCCAGCTCGGTGCAAAGATGGGCCGTTGTACGTTCACGTTCCAGCGCATGTTGCCAGTAATGTTGGCGTTTTGCCGAGACGAAATCACTGCGCGCTCCATCCAGCCGATCCACCACATAGCCAGGCTTAGGTCTCCCGTGGTGTTGTGACGTCACCCGCATCTCTTCTGGGAGAGAGGGAAGGAGCGAGCGCGCGGTGCCCCGCAGCGCGCGGCGCTCCGCAGCGCACGGTGATAGCATCATTTACCTCAGTACATGTGTACAGGTGTATGTGTGTGTGTACAGGTGTGTAGGTGTACACCTCAGTACCGAAAAGTTCAGCTTCAGTGGGTGGTTTAAGCCAATCGGCGGAGTGCCACGTTGACACTCGCAGAGTGTCACGTTTAACTAGTTGGAAAAGTTTTAGTGGATTTGCATCCTAAGTGAAGAAATTGCATGCGATCCATTAGGGTAGCATTTCAGGTCAGCTGGGACTTCAACTCTTGTATCACTGATTGACTTCTTTGCTGACTTTGCTGAACGACTGACCGAGTGTCGAAGCCGCTAAAGCTTTTCCAAAAACTGTGTGTGCCTCATGTCTATGTGTTCTGCAAGTTTCAGCGAAATAGCTGGCTCTCTACCAACGTTACAGAGGTGCAAACCTCAGCACTTTGTCACATATTTCAATGCAAAGTTAAACTTGTGCGCGCCATATCTCGCGAAAGACTCAGCGGAGTGAGATGAGATAAAGACCATTTGAGGCACTGTTTGAAACTGTATCAAATGTGCAAGTTTCGCTGCGATTGCAGAAAATTGATTTTCACAGGCCTCGCCCCAGTACTCTCGCCAAAGCGAATCGATGGCGGCGCTGAATACATATGCTGATTCAGGATTTTTTGGCGAGTCCAGTGCAACAAGAATCAGCGCGATCGGTCTACTCTAGCCCGAGATATGATTAGAAACACCCACTGCCTATCCTTCATCATTGAACCCGTTTTGGAGAACGGGTTCAACTTTGAGAATGGGTTCAAGTGTCTTTTTGAATTTGAAAGCGTTAAATTAGATTGCACAGCCGCAATACGGGGGGGTGGGGGGGGGAACGACCGCATCACCCTTCGAATGAGCTGCGACGCTGCTCAGGATGGAAGGTCCTTAGAAGGCATACCTAGTTGTCCTTTCAATGAGCTGTCCAACGTGGTGTGGTTCTGGTGTTTCTTTTTTCGCCGCCCCCCAGGGCGGCGAGTATATATGTCACACCCAAAAT
Organism: Linhomoeus sp. GSCO2_2; assembly: GCA_030248115.1. Taxonomy (NCBI): domain Eukaryota; kingdom Metazoa; phylum Nematoda; class Chromadorea; order Monhysterida; family Linhomoeidae; genus Linhomoeus; species Linhomoeus sp. GSCO2_2. The sequence goes on along the minus strand of JASAMZ010000614.1, from coordinate 115,575 downwards.
GCGCAACCACCCAGAAGGCGCCACATGGCGCCTTCTGGGTGGTGGCCACCCAAACTGCGCAATATGGCGCCTTCTGGGTGGTCGCTACCCAGACTACGCAATAGACTACGCAATTCTTTGCATTAAACAGAGACAAGACAGAGTATATTCCTTTCAGTTCAGGCTATGCTTAGGCTCGCCCTGCGCCCACCGTTCACAAGAGTCAGTCGGCGTCGCAGTCTGGCGGGTCGAAACTTAGGCTTAACGCGACCGGTGACCGATTTCAGGGCGCGCGGAGCGCGCCCTGAAGTTGGTGGTCGCGCTAAGCCTCAGTTTTCGACCCGCCAGGCGCGACGCCGACCGAGTTTTAGTGCAAACTGTAAGTGGGGTGAACACTCCTCCATTTACTTCACCTCCTGCTCAGGCCGGCTGTGCCCCTTCCCTGCTATAGCGCTTCTGGCAGCTTTCACTCATGCGAATTGCGCATTCTGGGTGATCGCCACCCAAAACACGCCATATGGTGCATTCTGGGTAACGACCACCCAGAATGCGCCATATTGCGCGTTCTGGGTGGATTGCGGAAAGTGGGTGTAACATATATACGGACGCTATTGTCTGTTCGTGGGTCTGTGTGTGTGTGTGTGTGTGTGTGTGTGTGTGTGTGTGTGTGTGTGTGTGTGTGTCCGTGTCACAAAACTAACCATGACGGTTAGCGCCACCCAATGGAGTCGAATGCGCTGAGTAACGTGCCATTGTCCGTTTCTGTTGCTAATTTCCCTATTTCGAGATATTCACAATTAAAATATGAAAATGTCAAAAATGACACTTTTATTTACAAGTCGTATCGGCAAAATTTTTGTTGAAATGGAAAGGGCATAAGACGCGATGAATTTGTGACATAGTTTTGGATTTTAGAATTCACGAAATTAGGGATATTTTCAAGGGTTTTGTCAAAATTCCCAAATTTCGACAATTTTAAACAGCTTAAATTTCGAAACTTCTTTGCACGGATGTATCGAGCACAGTCTGCCAAGTATTTAGCAAATAGTTTCAGCGAATATAATTAACGAAATTTAGGATATTTTAAAGGATTTTGTTAAAATCCACAAATTTCGACAATTTCAAACAGCTTAAATTTCAAAATTTCTTTTTACGGATGTGTCGAGCATAGGCTGCCATGTATTTAGCAAATAGTTTCAGAGATTATAATTAACGAAATTCGGGATATTTTCAAGGGTATTGTCAAAATTCCCAAATTTCGGCAATTTCAAACAGTTTAAATTTCAAAATTTCTTTGCACGAATGTATGGAGCATAGTCTGCTAAGCGTTTAACAAGTAGTTTCAGATTTTATAATTAACGAAATTAGGCATATTTTCAAGGGTTTTGTCAAAATTCCCAAATTTCGGCAATTATAAACAGCTTAAAAGTTTCGAAACTTCTTTGCACGGATGTGTCGAGCATAGTCTGCCAAGTATTTAGCAAATAGTTTCAGATTTTATAATTAACGTGATTAGCGATATTTTCAAGGTTTTTGTCAAAATTCCCAAAATCCGACAAATTCAAACAGCCTAAATTTAAAACTCTCTTTGCACGGATGTGTCGAGCATAGTCTGTTAAGTATTTAGCAAATAGTTTCTGATTATATAATTAACAAAATTAGGGATATTTTCAAGAGTATTGTCAAAATTCCCAAATTTTGACAATTCCAAACAGCTTAAATTTCAAAATAGTTTTGCACGGAAGTATCGAGCATAGAACATATCTTTGTGTCGAACATATCTTTGTGTGGATGCATCGAGCACTATGCCCAAAAGAATAGGGCGTCGTCCCATTTATACCCTTTTCAATAGAGCGTCGTCCCATTTATACCCTTTTCAATAGGGCGTCGTCTCATTTAGACGCTTTTATTGCACTGTGTGCCTGCGGCGAGTTTTTCTGATCCATTTATGGATCAGTTGCCACAATTAAAAGCGCAAAGTGTGCCTGCGGCGAATCTTCTGACGCGGCGATACCCCACTAGATTGTCGACTAAATGTCTAGCGGCACTTCACTATCCAGTGCACATTATCGCGCACACGCTCTCAAGTTTACACTGATGCCGACGTGGTGCCACAGTTTTTAGACAAAGCTTGTTGACCGCCCTTCCTCGAAAACATACCAGAATGACAGTACATACAAGAGTAGCCGAAATGGGTTGGCTGCTAATGTGGAATGCACTCCACAACAACACTGGTCAAAGGAAAATTTCTAGTCATTTCTCCCTCATCGGCCTAGGCTCTGCCTGATGCTCCCGTTTGGGTTTCTTGATTTAGGCTTCTGTCTGGGGGCTAACGTGGTTTGGGCAGTACTAATTCGTCTGTTGCTAGACTGCACTTCAGGAAATTGGTGAGTTGCGTGACTCTCAGGAGCGGCAATGGCATTGGAGACGTCATGTCGAAATCGCCGCAGTCCATCGGCTACGAAAGGACGACTTTCCCCTTCAAGACAGGCATGCTCGCCGATTTTAAAGCGGCTCAGCATAACTTTATGGTGCTGGCCCCTTTGGATGCGAAAAGGTTCGATTTCTGAAATTTGACATTTGCAACTAGCGGTATTTGACGAGAAATGGCACAATAATCTCATTGTTGCAGAGCCGAGGTCAAAACGAAGCTGATGAAAGAGCTGAAGGTGGAAAGCTGGCAAATAGCAGTCCACTACACCCTCTCGTCTCATGGGGCCACCAACTGTTACAGATTCGACGTCGCAGTGACTGGTAACGTCTTGGCATTGACGACAACCATAACGATGACAGTGCCAACGAGACGACTCTTGGACACTTTCAGATGTCAAGACCAATGAGGGATCTCTGCAAAAGCTCACAACAAGCGAAAATCTTGACAATGCAGTGAGTTGTCCGCTGCCACGCCACCTGCAAACGCGTCACCGCCAGGGTCACCACAAAGAAGTGAAATGTCATTGTTCACAATCGTACTCCTCATGCTGTTCATGTTGCTCATGGATTATGTTTCGATAGAATGTGTGGTACTCTGTCTTGCCTGATAAGAGTCGTAGTCGAGCTGTTAGTCCAGAAGGGAGAAGAGTGCTGACGTTTCCTCATCTTGTGATACAAACCTCGGCACAGGTGATCGTTCGCTGAACGTGTTGAGATCGCAGGCTTAGGCTCAGGCTTAGCTCAGCTGCTGATCGACGGTACTGGCAGTGACTGCTCTACGCAATTCACCTGCAAAGTGGACTGCGGTCCGAATGCGACAGAATTTGCATAAGAATGATGGTGGTAGTCGTTGTGATTGCGGTGCGCGATCACTGACATTGTGTGACAGTTTTGGGTATGGACTGTGGCGCAATCTAGCCGTGCAGTCTAACCTGTTCAACTTAGATTTCTCTGCTTGGCCGGATCGCGAATTCGCGAACGTATTTCTGTGCGGCGTGCGGGGTTTTCCTGCCCCGCGCGTGGTGCGCCGAAAACTAATTGACAACGATATTGCCTGTTTCTCCGACTGTCTTTCATCGTTGGAGCTCGCTGCAATAAGAAAAGTTGTTGAATGGAACGTCCAGCCGGGAAACTTCCATTTGTACAAATGTCTGTCGCTTCAAACTGCACGTAGCTTCGATTGTAGCGTATGTGCCTACCCCACGTGGGACGGTCACTGTTTTGTCTGACGCTCACAGACGATACGCCGCTTCTTTTGGGCTTATCAGTCGCACAGTGCTTCGAAATTGGGTCAAAGCGGCGGCAGGGTAACACACTCTTGACTATTCCTTCACGTGGACACGCATTGATATGAACATTGCATAACATAACACACATCACAGCGTTCGTCGCAGCGTGGGGACGACAAGGCGTTCAAAAATTGTACCTACCTATGTCTTAGTTATCAAAAGTTACCGTAGCCGTGCACCGCAGTTATCTGCAATGTTTTGTTTTGTTGTTATGGTGTCTGCGATATTATGTTTAGTGTGTTTGGTACTTTGCGTTGCGTGTCCTGTCGCTGGCCTTTGGATTGAAACAATTTTGGTACGATTGAAGCAGCTCTAAATACAATAGTTTGTTCAGGATGAAATTGAACTTGTCGTTGTTTAGTTCCTGGCAGGTGAGAAATAATTTGTTATTGTTTCTAAATAGTTTTTATACTCCACAAAAAGTGTGGAGTATATAGCGTTTGTGCGCGAAACGCAGAAAATTGCAACGGATGTAGCTCGCGCGTGCAGCGGCCGATTTGCAAACGGTCTTTTGCGTTGGGTAGGCCTAGTGGGTGGGCAACCTGCACGACATATGGGGTCACGCTGCGGGACCCCGTTGGCGGGAAATTCAAAAATTTATTTTTTCAAAGTACTGAAAAACGCATTAGGCAAGGTAGAACTCGAAAAAGTTGCATATAATGGTATATACTATCTTTTGATATGTTGTAGTACTCGACAGGGCCGAGGGTGGAAGAAATGAATTGGATCGCTTCGGGACCCATTTTGGCGCCAAATTTGAAAAATTCGCGATTTTTAGCCCCGGGTCGACTTTGACGGGCTGCTGTGCAAGCTAGGTAGTAGTGATGGCAATTTCCAAAATTTGGAAACTGGGTAAGTACAGGTAAGTATACCCAGTTTTCGGCAAAACTGGGTAAGTACAGGTAAATTTACCCAGTTTCCGGTAAAACTGGGTAAGTACGGCCGAATAAACTGGGTAAACTGGGTAAGTAAGATGGAAAATTTTGAAACAATAGCGCTTCTGATTTAGCGCATCAAGGCATCAAAATACTGCACCAACAGACTTCTGGTGCAATTGTGACAAAATGGTCAATATTCGCGGGTGTTAGTTGCCTAGTACGGGACCACAAAATGCATGAAGACTAACCCCACAGAGGTACTGTGAACTGTGAACCATCTCTTCTGAGATCAGACCAGCATAGGTCTAGCAGAATGCAGACCTGAGTGGCCCTGCTTGTAGCGCATTCACTGTGCTGCGACATTTCGCTCTAAAATCAAACATTTTTCACTTCATAGTATTGCTATCTCTTTGGATGAGGCACGTATTTCAACGCCAAAGTCTCTGCGCATTCGCTGACATCTACACTAAACAGCGGCTAGATAACGTTTTGTGCTGGTCACTGCATGTTACATTAGACAACGACCGCCTCATAAATGGATAATAGGCAAATTTGTCAGTGGTAGGATTGCAAAATACGGTTTACCCAGTTTCTTACCCAGTTTATTGAGTGGGTAAAAACTGGGTAAGTAAAACTGGGTACCCAGTTTTCTAGTTGAAACTGCTTAGGTACGCAGCAAAACAACTGGGTAAAAGTAAAACTGGGTACAACTGGGTACGCTGAAACGAAACTGGGTAAGTAAAAACTGGGTATACCCAGTTAAAATAAACTGGGTAAAACTGGGTAAGTACTTACCCAGTTTTCGGTTGCCATCACTACTAGGTAGCAGCTAGAGCGGCGAGACCACTCTTGTTGCTCCTTCCCAGATGTCCTCTATCGAATGAGCCATGAACGGAGAAAATCGGGCGAAACACAAAAAACTTTCTTACACTGCGACTTTTTCGACTCCGGGGTCGAAAATTGCGATTTTCGCATTTCGGCGTCCATAGCGCTCGAATGCGTTGCCCAATCGTTCCAAAAGTGGTTTAAAACGATTCTGCGCTAAAATCTGGCCCAGAAAAGTATTATTTAAAAATCTGCAGAGCTACAGTACCCCAGCCGCGTCGGTTTGAATTTTGGGCGTTGGGTCGACTTTGCCAATATTATACTCGATTTCGGGGTTTTCGGGGGCGCTGATTACGAATTTGGCATTCGTTTAGCGCTTAGATAATGCTTGAACGTACCTACGACGAATTTGTATGCTACCGTACCCCAACTGCATAATTTCGTTTCTGCGAGGAGTCCATGAGTTCAAATTTGTGGAGTATACTGCGTCCCCCGGACGACTTGCCTGGTTTTGAATTTGTTGGTAGTCATCGCTAGGTACCTACAATTTGTTCTAAGGTACAGCGACAAGACTGCCATAGACTGGCTGGCACTATGTACAATGTAGTGTGGTATACGGTTTTGATTCAGCCGTTCTTTGAATGTGTGAACTGTTCGCGCCTCGCACCCGCGATAAGCCCCCCACTCCTGCAAACATCCCTTGCTAGCAAGAAAGCGCGATACTGCAATTTGGGCAAACTACAGGTTTACATCTGTCGATTTCGGCAAACTCTACACGGAAAGGAAATAAATGTCGGCTCACGCGCGGCACCGACAAACACTCACTTGATAAGCTCGGGTTGTCACCTTGCGAATAGCTACAGTGATTTTCTGTTTAATTGTGCCATAGTGAGACGCTATGCAAACGTCTGTCTCAATAGTGTTAGAGACGCGCAATCGAACAATCGAAAACGCCTGTAAAGCAAAAGTGCGGCTGAATTTGTTCTGCGAACAGTGGTAGATCGTCTCCAGTCTTCATTTTCGTAGTAGGTTAGTGAATTTTGTAACTCCACGCTATTTTGAGAACGACTGTAAGTGCCCGCCTGTACTAGCGTTGAGCGCCGCTAAGAATTCGACATAAACAAAGGCTTGCTTTCGTCGGCATTACCGCCGCACGACACCGACTTCGCCGTATAAATGGCGCTGAATTCTCTAGTCTTTCCAAAGTCACATTCTGCGCAATCTCGAATAAATTGGCTACAAAATGGGTCCAAGTTTTGCGTTTGTTGTGGCGCTGTCGCTCGGTTTAATTGGGGTGGCGACCGCGGCGAAGGTGACGGAGTGTTACGCCTGCGTCAACGGCAATGGAAAGACGGCTCTGGAGCTCTTCAACAAAGAAATCGTTCGTGAGAGTGTACGGTATTTTGCCGTAAATATCTCAACAATCTGTAAATTGTGTGATTGGCATTCTGCACCGCAGTGATTTATCGGTTGAGCTTTCGCCCCACGATTGGCACCATCCCAGGGTGACCAATAGAAACTCAATGTAGTTTCAGTTTCAGTTTCAGTTAACTGATTGTAACTGAATCGAAACTCGCGCGGATTTCATAACTGAAACTGAAACTCACAGTTTAGTTTCAGTTATTTGAATATCAAATTCTACCAAAATTCAGCAGATTTTTATAAAATTCTAGCCGAATTCTTCTACATATGGAGACGTTTGGCACATATTTAGGGCCAAATATGCAAGGACGCCTTTCCAACGGTAAAAATCGCTTCACTAAATATCATCCCAATATCGCTTCAACAAGAATGATTTTGAGCAATTCGTTGTGACGATCTGAACCTTCAAGAACTGAAACTGAGTTTCAGTAACTGAATCGAAACTCGCGCGGATTCCATAACTGGAACTGTAACTGAAACTGAAACTCAGTGAGCCAACACCCTAATTTTCACTGAAACTGAAACTACAATGAGTTTCTATTGGTCACTCTGCCCTGGACCATCCTCAGAACCTGAACAGTAACGAACGACAAGTCACGAATATCACAGTTTGACAGTCACACGAATTTCAACTGTGATATTCGTGACTTGTCGTTCGTTACTGTTCAGGTTCTGAGGATGTTCCGGAAGTGGGCCGAAAGCTCAACCGATAAATCCCTGTGGTGCAGTATGCCAATCACACAATTACAGAATCTAAACCTAAACTGCGCACCTGGCCTCCTGAGAACTTCAGCAATCGCCCCCCCCCCCCCCTCATGAACAACATACCGCTGCATATGGGAAGGGGTAGCGGCGCTTGTTGGAGAGCTTATTTTAGAGGGTACCTTATAGTATAGAACAGACATGTCATTGTCCTTAGAGGTCAATTGTCCCAGACAATTTAACCCGGCTAAATTGTCCGACAAGACAAGGCAATTTAGATTGCCCCGGGTTTTCGCAAACAAGACAATTGGCAAAATCCTGAGACAATGGCATGTCTGGTATGGAACTTGCGGCTGCTGTAATTCGTGAGATTGACGGGACGTAGATTTCGACTCGTATAGACTGAATGCGTCCAAAACCGAGTCGCAAACCTGGAAGACTGGCAAACTAAGTTTTCAAAACTTTCCAAATCTTTGTATCGAGATCGGTACACATCATACACTTCGTAAAGTGACACACAATATCACAACACAGCCTACTCAGTACTCACCTTCAATTGTCACCTAGTGTGCAGTGCACACAACACAAATTATTTACAAAATAACATAAACCAAAGAAATCGCTAGGCCATCATTATGATACATAATTATGTACCTATCGCTTGCTTGTACATCATAACGGTGTATTTCATTCCTTGGCAACCGATTTTGCGACACTCTGCTGCGCAATTCAGGGCAAGAACGCTGATGGCGTCCTCAAACCAATCATAATTCCAACGACGTCGGACAACTGTCAAGATGCGGCTAAAGCAACTGCCAAATGTCCAACCGTCGAAGGTCTACCGCAAAACGTGGATGGCTGCTTCGTAATGCGCCTCGACAATGGAGACAAGCCTATAGGTTGCGCGTAATAGATGCACCACGACGACGACGACGACGACGACGACGACGACGACGACGACGACGACGACGACGACGACGACGACGACGACGACGACGACGACGACGACGACGACGACGACGACGACGACGACGACGACGACGACGACGACGACGACGACGACGACGACGACGACGACGAAGACGACGACGACGACGACGACGACGACGACGACGACGACGACGACGACGACGACGACGACGACGACGACGACGACGACGACGACGACGATATACCTAATAATGACACTAACCAATGCCTTTTCAGTCCACGGCGACAACGCCGAAGTCGCCTCTCCCGTGGTCTGGAGAGACTGCATGACCACGATATTTCCCCACTTCGCCAACCGGTCGTCGTCCTCCTTTGCCCGCAAGGCAAGCTCCGAATTGAAAGGTGCCTGCGCAGGCGACGGAACGCGCTACGACGAATTGTCGCTGGGCCAAATGCTGGGCCCCTTGATAGACTACGAGCATCTTCCAGTGGACAAGGACACGACAGCCGAGTCCTGCGATTGCATGACGGCCGATCGGTGCAACACGTGGAAGTAAAGAGAAGCGATGTTAAATGTCGTCGTCGCCGCCGCCGCCGTCGTCGTCGTCGTCGTCGTCGTCGTCGTCGTCGTCGTCGTCGTCGTCGTCGCCGTCGTCGCCGTCGTCGTCGGCGTCGTCGTCGTCGTCGTCGTCGTCGTCGTCGTCGTCCAATCTCATACCCTGTCCAACCACAGGTTGACCAACAACAACTCTCCAGCTGCAGCTGCAATCGTCTCAAAAAGTCTACCTCTCTCGATTGCGTCGACCCTGATGATCGGCTGGTTTCTGCTGTGATCGAAAATCGTATCGCTTCTTCGCGCCGCATTCTCTCAGCATGAGAATGACATTGTGATTCATTGCTACCGATTGTTTATTGATAGCAGCTATACTGATTGTGCTCGCGCGTTGCTCACAATGCCTCGAGAATCAAGGACCAACGCTATTAGAGTGCTCGAACAGCAGGGCTGAGCGGATGACCCACAGAGACTATAATTATCCGCACAATGGCCATCCATTCTCAGGTGCCAAGTCTAAGCGGCTACAGTAGTCCCGGGCATTTCTTTCCCTTGGCGTAGGAATCTCGAACTGTCGCCTTCCTCGGTGTGTGTCTGAGCAATCACAATAATTATTAGATCGCACGAAAGATCGTTTTGAGGGCTTTCGAATGACGTGTCGGGCGCCTCTTTGCGACGCAAGGGGAACGAGTTTGTGCGGTTGTGCGTTTTTCGGCAATTGGGCTACTGTAACTCGTGAAATTCAAATTTTTGAGCCACGGTACGGCAGAATGATTAGTGAGACGAAACTCCTCGAATTAGCTCAATTTCTTCTCTCGATGCGCTTCTAACGAAAAGATCAGAGAGCGGTGCGACGACCCTCGATTCTACCTCGAAATCGAAGTCCAAGCCTGTAAGCGGAGAAATCCGGTAGAAATAGATGAGACTTCAATTCAACGGCAGCTGCCGTTTGTTTCCACGACGGGGACGGTTACGGTAACTCTTGGCGCCATTTGAATTTGAATTTGGCGGAAAGCCGGCAGCTGCTTATGACAGTTCAAAATGCAAGTTTGGCGTCTTTTGCGCGGCCATTCGGCATTCGAGTTTGGACCCCCCGCGTTGAACATTGACCAATCAACGCGAACTAAGACCGTCACAGCGGGGCGGCGTGCAAGTCGGCCGTGCCAACAGAGTGCCAACAACGTACCAAGCTTCATTCCTTGATTTCGCTCTTCGAAAACCGAAACAAAAGTAAGAGTAGCCGAGTTTGATGAATGAGCTCGGTCGAGTCGATGCAAGTTGACGCCAAACTGGAACCGATACCGAAGTCAAGACGGGATCCTGATGTAAGGCCATAGGTGCAGGCCACCCGGAGGCCAGGGGGGGGTTCTAGTTAAGGAAAATTTTTGAGAGGGGGGGGGGGTCCCGGGACCAGTGAACAGCTTTTTAGAATGGCCAAAAATACGCTAAAAATGGCCTTAATTTGGTCAAAAACACGCTAATTTGTGCATAAATGGACGAAATATAGCGCCGCAGGCGAAAATTTGGACAAAATAGGACCAAAAACTACAAAAAATACGAGAACATTTCCGAAATTTCCGGATCTTTTTCCGAATTTCGGATGCCAGGGGGGGGGGAGTATCAGTGAAAAGTTCACTAAAGTCTGTTTCAAAATAATGGAGACTGGAGGTTTTTTGGGCCGCTTCGTGTACATGTACAAGCTAAGCGGTCAAGTTTGGTACCGATCGATAACTGGTGGCGAGTGGGTGTGTGGCGTAAGTATCGCGCCGTAATCACGCAACACGCACAGAAACTACGCTCCATGATAAAAAATCGACTTTTTCATATGGAGGCCGATTTTTGTCGTTTCAACTGCAAATAGTAAAGGGATATGTCCTTGCTAAATGTGCAAAGTTTCACCTCTCTAGCTTTACGCAACAAAAAGTTACAGCTGTTCTCCCGACCCCTACTTTTTAGCACTCCGACCCCAAAAGGGGCGGAGTGCTATAGTGGAGCTGCTCCCGATCAAAATTTTTGCCACTCACTTTCGTGCCTCATTTCTCATCCGATTTGGACGGGGTTTTTTTTAATCGATAGCTCTCGAGGGATAGTAGGGGTGCTCGGGCCTTCGTTTTTTTCGCGTGGTGGAAAAATTTTGAGAAAAATTCAAAAATTTGAATTTTTACTTACTGAGAGGGTGTTCACCCAGCTGGAATTTCTGGAATAGTTGGTCGATTTTGACGCCCTTTGGATATGTTATAGCCCTCGACGAGACGAACAGGGGAAAAAAAATCCCGAGCCAATCGGCCGACGCGTTCTCGGGTTACGGTAGCCGAAAGCGATTTTTTGACAAAAATTTGCCTTTCAAAAATCCTAGTAAATCAGGGAGTTGTTGGATCGGGCCAGATATCTCCAATCGGCAAGATTAACATGTTCTCTTTCGTTTAAGACCAAAATTGCCGAAATCCGCCGCGGAAATCGTGAGTTCTGTGGTTGCAAGTGGTCGCCGTCGGAGACCGAAAATGCCGATTTTCGACTTTCGGCCGTTTTAGCGCTCGATTGCGCTGATTTATGGCCGAATGGACTGCACCACGCGATTCCCCGTTGAAAACTGATCCGGGATCAATTGTCAAAAATATTTTTTTTGGCTACCGTACCCCGGCCGCGTCCAAAATTCGAATTTCCACCCTGGCGGTAAAAATCAATGTTGGAGTCGATCCCGGTGCTTTCGAGGTCGCTGATGCCGAATCTGGCGTTATTTTGGCGTTTCGGATCAAGATTCGGCAGTTTTTGCCGATTTGCGACCTACCGAAGCCCTACGTCGACGAAACTGAAAGTGAGGTGATTGAACGTTTGTAATGTCGATTCTAGGGTATTTCGCGATGAGGAACGCGAATTTGCTATTGGTTTCTCCATTTTGTGTCGATTTTGCCTTCAAACAGCCACTTTCCTAATGCCGACATTCAAATTTGAATGCAACTTTTACCGTACTCTCCTCAACCTATGTTACATGTAACCTAAATTTGCGCGCGCATTCAAACTTCACAATTGAAGGAAATGCAGTGCGAAAAGACGGCGTGGTAAAGTGAGCATTTGCGCATGGATTGTCAATTCTTTCTGTCTAGAATGGCAAGGCGAGTCTGCGATTGGCGCAGCCCCGAATCTTAGCTGCCGGCTACTGGTTGAATCGAAGCAAAATGGCACATTTCGGACTCAATTCGGCCTGGTCTACAGGATTTCGGTGGAGTTGTGCTGCGCGCCGGCCGGTCTTTGTAGGTGGAGGGAATATGCGTACTCTGAAGCTGGCGCCGGCGGAATTTGTGGAGGATCTTTGGGCGCAAATCGGCCTTATTTCTCATGATAAGTGAGTGGCGGTCTGCTTTCTCCCGTTCTGGTCGGAGTGCTTCACTGCAGGCTCTCCTGCACGTTTCCCTTGTTGAAATCCTAAAGCAATCCGACTGAACTAGCACTGAACGGAGGGAGCTGCACAGCTTGATACATGCAACCACATTGCTTGACTCAACCTCTAGCTTGTTTGTCAATCAGCTGGATGTTGATTTTACCATAACATGGAAGGGCTTACACTGCAAAGTCACACGGATATTTGTATCACCATATTGCGCCCATGTACACAGGGTAAATACTGCGGAAACCTTCCAAAATGGCACAAAATCCGCAATTTGGGAAATTTCGTAAGAATAATTCAGAAACGATTGAAGTAGGACAATTTCGTTAACATAAAAAAATGCAGAGAATAAATGGGCGCATCGATTCATGCAAGAATTAGTTTGGCAGCTTGCACCTGTCAAATGTTACGCTATTTCAAAGTACACCTGATAATTCGGGCTTTTCAGCAAACCAAACCATGGGAACATTTTTGCTGCTGTTGTTCGCGATTGTTGGCCGATTCAAATGAAACTTGGTGTGTGCGTAACGGGGTCTTGTATGAATGCAGCGCACCCATCAAATTGACAGCAACATCAAACAAATGCCCCAGTCTCAACTCAGTCTCACAGATCTGCGTGTTTACACTTACGACGCTCGCATTCCTGAACACTTCAACAGATGACGATAATTTTTGCTGTGGTGCCGCATGTGTCTGCCATATGTTCCCCAAGTTTCAGCAAGTTTGGTCAAGCGGTGCAGAAGTTGTGAGAAGTTGGAGATTTTTTTCGGCGTTTTTTTCGCTCGGCCTCAGCCGAGCGAACCCTATCAAGAGCTCGGCGTGCGTACGTGCGTACGTTCGTACGTTCGTACGTACGTTCGTACGTACGTTCGTGCGTCACGCTCGCTTCGGGCTTAATAACTCGCTCGTCAGACGTCGTAGGGTGGAGTTTGAGATATCGTCGAGTAGCCTGCTGACTCCTCCAGCCAACTGAGTAGTCGAAATCAAAATAAGTTTTCAAAATCGCGCGCTACAGTATCCCAAAGTAGGGTCCGTTTTAAGACAAAAGTTGTCCGAACCTAGTCAAATCGCATATCAAAGTGAAGCGCTCGAGCTCCTGAGAACGAATCCGACAACAAAAAGTTCCAAAAGTTTAAACAGAGAGCTACAGTAACCAAAACGCGTCGAAAACTGGAAACGACACGCTTGCTTCGGGCTTAATAACTCGCTTGTCTGACGTCGCTGGGTTGAGTTCGACACATCGACAGGTAGCCCTCGGACTACTCTCGCCATCTGAGTGTTCAAATCTGGAATAAATTTTCAAACTCGCGCGCTACAGTATCCCAAAGTGGGGTCCATTTTAAGACAAAAGTTGACCGAAGCTAGTCAAATCGCATATCAAAGTAAAGCGCTCGAGATCCTGAGCACGAATCCGACAACAAACGGTTTCAAAAAGTTAAACAGAGAGCTACAGTAACCAAAACGCGTCGAAAACTGAAAAGGACACGCTTGCTTCGGGCTTAATAACTCGCTTGTCTGACGTCGCTGGGTTGAGTTCGACACATCGACGAGTAGCCCTCGGACTACTCTCGCGAACTGTGACGTCGAAATAATACCAAGTTTTAAAAATTGCGCGCTACAGTATCCCGAAGTAATGACCGCGAAAAGTCAAAACTTCATCGAACCTAGTCGAATCGCATATCAAAATGAAGCGCTCGACCTCCTGAGCAAGAATCCGACAACAAAAAGTTTCAAAAGGTCAATGAGAGGGCTACAGTAGCCAAAACGCGATGAAAACTGCAGACTTTGGTTTGTTATATCTTGGCACTCGTGCGTTGCAGAGGAGCGATCTTGACATCGCTGAAGAACTCACTGCAAGCCAGCATCAATTCATGCTCACAATTAACCTGTAGTTTTGCGTTAGATTCCAGTGTTTTTTTTTTAAATTTAGTCTGAAAATATGATTTTCTTGGTGTAAAGAATTAAACCCGAGCGATACCAATGTTGCGTAGCAAGACCACTCCAAAAAGTGTAGTCGCGAGGAGAGTCAAAGACGCTGCACGAAACCGGAAAGGGCCTTGCTACAATCTCAGTAAAAAGTCAAAGCTCAAAACCACTCCGCTTTTTAAAAGAGACTTGTTAAAATTTCTTAAGGATTTCAAAAAGTAGGGGTCGGGAGAACAGCTGTAACTTTTTGTTGCGTAAAGCTAGAGAGGTGAAACTTTGCACATTTAGCAAGGACATATCCCTTTACTATTTGCAGTTGAAACGACAAAAATCGGCCTCCATATGAAAAAGTCGATTTTTTATCATGGAGCGTAGTTTCTGTGCGTGTTGCGTGATTACGGCGCGATACTTACGCCACACACCCACTCGCCACCAGTTATCCATCGGTACTAAACTTGACCGCTTGGCTTGTACATGTACACGAAGCGGCCCAAAAAACATCCAGTCTCCATTATTTTGAAACAGACTTTAGAGGCCAGGGCCAGAGGGGGGGGGGGGGGGGGGGGCCCCCCCCCCCGCCCCCCCCCCCCGCCCCGCCTGCACCTATGTGTAAGGCGCGAGAAAACTTCTAGACTATAGGGATAACTGGAGAGTTTTAGTGCTGGAAACTTCTTGAACCAGAGTGTAGCTTGAATATCAAGATGCGTTGGAAATCCAAGCTGTCTCAGAAACGGTGCCAAACGCCGACATTCTTCCTTTTGTCAGGAAGCTACTTGTGGCTTTCGCTCATAATTGGTGGGCCAAGCACGTCGACTGCGGCGTCGTCCTAACCCTAAGAACAGGGGAGTCTGCGTACAGCGAGTGCCACGAACCGCGATTGGATCTATCGTAGTCACAAGGTCGCCTTGAAGCGACGTGGTCGCTGTAAGGTGGGCGGGTGGGCGCGGCGCAAGTGATATGTGTGCTACCCAGCGAAGTCTCAAACTCTCCCATAAGTGCGTTGTCGTGTGTCTGCGTCAGTCAAACTACAGTCCAACAATGATGTCATCAAGTTTGCCCCAGAAATTGCTCGCCAGCACCAAATCGTAGGCGTTGCGTGTATTGCTACACAATGCAGAGGGCAAGTGAAGGACAAATTAAGGACATTTACTGATTTGTCCCACTCCCAACTGCTCATTTCGATTGAGTTTTGTCTTGTCTTTCTGACAACCCTGGACTAGTCAAATTGTCTTGTCTTGTCGGACAATTTAGCCGAGTTAAATTGTCTAAGACAACTGTCCTCAAGGACAATGAAATGTCTGGGTGGGAGTTCCAAGCTCCCAGCTCTGGTTACGATAGGTAGGGGCAGCTTGTAGATCACTAGTAAAATTCTTTCCATGCCGAATGTGCCATACGTCCTAGAGAAATTCTTTGCATAGCATTTCTCTCATTAATCTCCTAAGAATAACGGCACCTGACCATTTGTCATACTGAACTTATACAGTTGTAACGCCGGCGCGATAAGTCAATAATTTGCATTGCGTAGGTAGTGGTACCGTAGCTTTGCCTTTAAGCATGTGTGTTGTGTGACAGCGAGCTTTCGCTGTGAAATTTGAGTGGAACTTGTGTTCTGACTGACCGAGGTATTCTGAATTGATTAGTTTTGTAGCCTTCTGCAGGACGAGCAACGAGAACCGATTTGGTCCTTTCAGAGTCTAAAACCACTTAGTACAATGCGTGCTTCGCAGTTCTAATAAAGAAGTCGGCACTCGCAAATTTTCGAGTGTAGACGACTACCCAGTTAGAGCCGCTCTGAAATACGGTATTTGTTCGGCCACTGAAATACTGTGACGCGCTCAGGTTCAATTCTCACGTGTTGATTATGTTATGGTCACACAGTACGGTCAGAGAGCGGATAGTTATGTAGCTTTCAAACTGGGAGAGGATACTCCTAATCGCTATTCGACTTTCCAACGGAGTTGTCCCCTGAGTGATGTGGGCAGCAGACAAATAAGCCAATATACGCACGCCGAGCTCTCGTTTTAAGGTTTCTGGCCGACTGAGGCCAAGCGATGCTATCCATACCTCTTTCCATTTCAGCGGCCGAGGCTCATTCATGAAATTGGAAATTGTCACAGATTCGAATTGAAAGTTCTTTGGATTTATTGCTTCTTATGAAAGCTCTTTTCGTCAAAACCGCCATTGCCATCTTCACCGTTGCCGCTAGGTGCCACTACCACCGCCATCGTCAGCAGCAGCGACTACTACTGCGTCAAGGGCGCAACTGCCATGTCGACCGAGCAGCGTGTATTAACCCAGACACCCTTTTGGAGCCTCCCTAGCGGGGGGGGGGGGGCGGTTGGCAGCCAGCATAGTGCTTTGAAGTCGAGGCTACCGTAACTTCCAACCATTTCAGCGGCCGAGGCTCATTCATAAAAGGATAATAACATCACGAAATCGTCGCTTTCTTGTCCATGCGTTAGTTGTACTATTAGCAAACGTTCGTTGAGTACAGATTTTGACAAATGTTTCCAAATCGTTGGCGACTCCACTTGCTACATTCTATGTGATTTGCTTGCGCCCAGATTGCGTCTAACGGTTCAAATCCGACCTTTGAGTTTTGAAAGGGTTTTATGAATGGGCCTTGTTTCTTGTGCGGATTTGGAAATTGTCAAGGATTCGAATTGATAGCTCTTTGAATTCATTTGGTCCTATGCAAACTAGCTTCGCTCAAATCTTCATCGGCTCGGCATCGTCTTCACCATCGCCAAAGCTCCCATAGACAGCACTATCAGAGGAAGCACCACTATCAACTGCAACTGTAACAGAACTATCAGCGGAACCACCGCTGTCAACAACAGCAGCCACTGCAACAGAGCTACCAACGGCAACATCAGCAGCAGCGGCAACAGTACCACCACCATCAGCAGCGACTACTACTACTACCATCAGGGCAGAGGCTCAACTACCGACATGCCCGCCACCGAAGCCCGTGAGCGACCGTCGATTTCTTTGTTCCACTTTAGTGGAAGAAAGCCAGCTTTCTTGATGCCGCATTTTCTTGAATTGCCTCAGTCTGAAGCCACCATAGCAGGCCACCGGTTCGGGGGGGAGGGGGGTTGGGAATTGGGAATTGGGATGCCGTCTTCTAAGCCGAAGCAAACTCTACGTAGTTGAACGAAATTGTGTGTGCCAAGCTTCTACCAAGAAGGCATTAGGTAACAAGTGCTCCGCTAAATTTGTAATTTCAAGTGCTTGGGAATGATATACCAATGTGACTTAAATCGAAGGCCTCAACTGAGCAAAGCTACTCTTCTGTTTCAGGCACCGAGTGCCCTTTCGAAGACTGCGGCAAAACCTTCAAGCTAGGCCCCAACACGGCGTCGCTAGTGGCGCGCCACGTGAGCCAATGCCATACGCAGAAGGCGAAGAAGGACGACGACCACAACGCCATCACGACTCCGACTGCAACAACGACCGCGGAGACCTCGGCGACTACACCAAACGCAGCGACCACGACGACCCCCTCAAGTGTCACGAATGCGGCAAAAAGTTGTCGTCGATTGAAGCCCTGAGAACCCATATTGTGGAAAGGCACTCGGATAGCGAGAAGATCCACTGCTGCAGCTGCGGCAAGGCTGTTCTGCGGCGCAACTACAACCGCCACAAGGATGACTACTGCAACGCGGTGTGGAAGTACATACCTACCGTATACATATCTTTTAAATATTCCCAGGTCTCCAATACTTCCCCGTCTATAATAATTTCCTATGGAATTGGCTCAAACTTGCTCAACCGAACGATGATTCCCAGGTCTCTAATAATGCCCCAGGGAATTAAGAGTTCTTATGAATACGCTGCCAGTAAGTGCTAAGCAAGCAGGCATTTCGCGTTACGATTACAGTAGTTCACTTCAACGTTAGGTAACCGCAGCATCGTCGTCCGCAGCATAATATTTCACGGCTGAAGGCGGACGCCTTAGCTGGTGACCCTGTGCAGTAAATAATGGATGCAATATACAATCATTCTCGTTTCAGGTCACCGGCGGCACAGCGAATGGTAACAAGAAAGAGCAGACCTACTCGACCTACCGAACCGTGGCGTCTGAGAGCAGCACCAACGACGGCGATCTCGACGACGACGACGACAACCACGAGCTCATTAAGAGCAGCGGCAACTACACGACCGCTTTCCGAAGTCTGTTCAAAGACGACGCCTACGGAAGAAACGACAAGCGCAACAGAAAGGCCAACAGAAGAAGGTGGGATGTTTTCGCAACTTGCGCTTCCTTGCGTAACCGTAAGAACTGGCCTTCTAGGTAGCGGGCTCTTCCAAAGCAGGCCCCGCTCAAACTGAAGCTTAACGTTATGATGACCACCGAGCACTTTGCGGATTATTATAATCCATTTGGTGGATTATGTCGATTTTGCGATCCGCTGGGCCGATTGGGCTGAAATTTGGACAGGAGTTCGGACTCGAGATGCCGATCACATATCAGAAGAGAAAATTCAAAAATTCCTTCGCGTTTGCGAGATAGGGCGATTTAGACGATTTCGGCAACTTTGACCTTGCGCTGCAGTCGAACGCGACGTCGTGCAAAGTTGCTGTAATTGAATAAAGTTCTTATCTTTGTACCCTCTATCACCACACCAAATTTCAGCTCAATCGATCGCGATTCAATTTTTGTAAATCGGTGAAATTATCCATCTCTTCAAACATGGATTACAACCGAATGAGCTGAAATTTGGTGTGGCAATAGAGGGTACAAAGATAAGTAATTGGTTCAATTACACCAACTTTGTACGACGACGAGTTCGACTGCAGCGTGATGTCAAAGTTGCCGAAATCGTCTGACATCAAATTTAATCCTGCATCTCGCAAACGCGAAGGAATTTTTGAATTTTCTCTTCTGATATGTGATCGGCATCTCGAGTCCGAACTAGTGCTGTCGTTGTCCGGGCAGTTTCCATTTTGTCTTGTCTTTGTCTTGTCCTTTTGACTCAAGCTAATATTGTCTTGTCTTTGTTTTGTCCGGAAAACTTTAAAGGACAAATTTGTTTGTTTTGTGCACAATTGTCCTTTTTTGTCCTCTTTTGTCCGACAAAATAGCATTTTGTCCGACAAAAATCGTTTTGTCCGACCCCTGTTTCTTCCACCGATGACCCCCTTTGAGTCACGATTGCCACGAAAACGTTTGGCGTACAAATTTATCGCCTCTCGATGTGTTGAAACGAAGATAACAAATCCACCAAGGCATGCATTTGCTCAGCAGTCAATGACGTGCGTGTATAAATGCCAACAGCTTCGCTGGCCAAGACTTTTTCAGAATATTTTTGTTGAATATTGCGTGTTTTTAATGAATATTTGCCTGGAAGAGGACAATAATTGACAAATTGTCGGACAAAATCGGACAAAAAGGACAATTGTCCTTTTACGTTACCATTTTGATTTTGTCTTGTTTTGTCTTTGTCCGGAGCCATCAAAATCCATTTTGTTTTGTCTTGTTTTGTGCACAAAGACAAAGACAATGGTTTGTGCACAAAAGTTTTTGTGCACAACGACAGCACTAGTCCGAACTCCTGTCCAAATTTCAGCCCAATCGGCCCAGCGGATCGCAAAATCGACATAATCCACCAAATGGATTATAATAATCCGCAAAGTGCTCGGTGGTCATCATAACGTTAAGTTTCGACTTCGCTCGCACAAAAGCTGAGTCGGAAGCCCCAAAGCCAAGTCGGGTTGTCAGGGTCTAGTTTCTGTTTCAGTCTTAATCGCTTTAGTCGTAAACAAGACTTTAATCTGTCTGTTTTCTCTCAGGATCGGAGTGTTGCACCTCCGCCAGGCAGGGCCACACCAATCGAGCGACGCTGTGCCAAGAAGAGGGGTGCTACACGCCGTCTTCGGCTCAAGAGAGGCGTTTGCGGCCCATCAGAAAGAGAAGCACTCTGACGAGACGGCCGTCGAGCTATGCTCCGACTGCGGGAAGACCATGCCGGGCCGCAACATCGGCCGACATCAATTGAAGAGCTGCAAGGTGCGTTTGCTTTGAGCGTTCACTTGGAGTAAGCATGCAGAGTTTGGTCTAGGTTGAGAGCGCACAACTTCCCCATTCAACACTCCGAGCGGGCGCGCACCATTTCGGAAAAGCTTTTACCCACTTCTCAAAACTTCCCGCCAAATTTCACTGTTCCACGCTAGAGTGTTACTACATAGCACTCGCTCCATGTTAATACATATATGTCACGTCACACCCAAAATGCGCAACCACCCAGGCTGCGCGCGCAATAGTGGCTGGCTCCTTGCTTCTTTATATTAGACGGAGACAAGACAGAGGATATTCCTTCCAGTTCAGGCTCTGCTTAGGCTCGCTCTGCGCCCACGGTTCACAAGAGTCAGTCGGCATCGCAGTCTTGCGGGACGAAACTTAGGCTTAACGAGACCGGTGACCGACTTCAGGGCGCGCGGAGCGCGCCCTGAAGTTGGTTGTCGCGCTAAATATATTTATTTATATATTTATAGAGTACCTACTGTTACTGTTGTTGCCTATAAAACCCGAAACTATTGCTAAATTGTGGTAATTCAGGCGCGCTCGACCGTGGGCCACCAGCAAGACCACGTGTACGCGTCGATCCTTAGCCAAATTCTCACACACATGGATGGCCTGGACCCCAGGGGCGACGTCTGCGTCATAGGTGAGAATAGTTTTCGCCGGACCTCGAGACAACGATGCGATCAACACCGAAACATAAACCGAGTGAAGTACACGGAGACGCAGTATACTCCACAAGACGTGAACTTCTACGTCAAGTGACTCCTCTGCTGTTTTGGCCTCCTGTCCTGACACGTCGGAGCGCGAAACTACATAATTTTGAATTCAAAATCGCCACCTCGCAAAACCCAATATCGACACATAGAACACCCCTAGCCCTAACTGCCTAAGTAGTAAGGAGATGCTTATCCGGCCCCTTAGTACATATCTTCCGGCCCCTTAGTACATATCTTCCGGCCCCTTGGTAGATTTTCAGGCCCCTTGCTGCTGGCCTCTAAGCCTAAGGGTGGGTCTGTGTGCTGAAGCATACTGGGCGTGATTTTCCGCCAGATTCAAACTGGGGCTAAGCCTAAGGCTGTAGATTGCAGGACTGGGTCTGGTGAAAAGTTTCTCGTGAAAAGTGCTGCGGTGAAAAGTGCTGCGGTGAAAAGAGCTGCGGGCGGTGCAGTTGATGATTTCCTTCTGGTGAAAAGTGCTGCGGTGAAAAGAGCTGCGGTGCTGTTCTGGAGAGAAGTGCTGCGGTGAAAAGTGCTGTGGTGAAAAGTGCCTGCTGATAGCCTAAGGTTGAGATTGAGCAGAGTGAAAGCCTAACCCTCAGACTGTGAGCCTAAGCGCAAAGCTGACGACCAAGCCTAAGGACGACGTTTGAAGTGAGCGTACCATCTCCGTAGATTACAGGACATAAACCAGGGTCTCTAATAAGCGCACCCCTAGAACTTTCTCTCTCACCAGCTAAGCCTAAGCACACCACTCCGACTCTCGCCCAAGGCATGTGTATTTTGCAGACTGCACATAGCGTTGGCGCATAATGCTCGCACCAAGGCACCCGATGCACAACTGTATGAAGCTTTGATCATTCAAACTGGTTTGTTGCATATGCACAATGGTTTGTAGAAGATTGCAGGAAGAACTGTTCATCGTAAAAGATCGCAAGAAACGGCGAGAGCACCTCAAGCGATGGGACGGTTCCTCCTTTCTTCGCGCCGCCCTATTAGATAAGTTTCTACCGTAATTTTATTTATTATAGCTAAATAATACACTCTATTATATTAATTTTATTTTAATTAAGTCTAATAACCCTCTCCCTGTCCGCCAAACTCGCTTCCAGCCCGGCACAAGACCCATGGGGCGGAGTCTGAGTACACGCTATGGGTGAGCCACCCTCAGGAGCCCTGCAGGACAAAAGGAATAAGAAGGTCAGCGACTAGTGGCCCTACTCTGAGCCACTGACCTAATTACTCCTGAGAATGACCGCTTAAAACCCCCTTATAAAGGGGCGCGCGCAAAAATTGGGACTACCCCCTATGTCCCTTCTCTAGACGTCGATGAGAACCCCTTGGGTCCTTCAGCCCAGCAGGGAGAGCGGGCGTGTACCGGGTGCTGCTGGGCGAGTACTACTCTCGACCACCCGGGCGCTCCACTCTCCAATCGAACAGGGAGTTGTGCTCGACCCCTCTCTCATGAGGTCCATGCAGCCCCCTGTGTGTCAGTGCTGCTGCTCCTTCGAGTGCCCAGTCTGGGCTCTGAATAGAAGAAGAGGAGCGTGTGTGTTGGGGCCGGAACAGTGGCAAGCAGGCAAGCGTACTCACCGGTGCCTTTTCCTTTCTTTGTTTGTTGGGGCCCAGCAGAGGGGGCGGGCATAGACCGAGGGCTGCTGGGACCGGCGCTTGCGGGGTTCGAACCCGCGACTTCGTGCTTCAGAGTCGGGCGCCTTATCCACTCGGCCATACCACGCCCCTGACAAGACATTCTAATCCGACGCTAGCATCTCTCGGCGAGCCAAATTGGCCGACGCACAAAAGTCAACACATGCTAATCCGACGCTAGCAGCTCCCAGAAAGACAACAATGCACACAGGGTACAAAAGTCAACACATGTGCAGATCAACGTGTATGTACGGCTGCAGCAGGATCACATCGGGGATTTTCCTTTCCTCCGTCTGAGTGGCCTTCTCGTCCACGGGAGGGTGGGGAGCCGGATCCTTGCTGGTCTTCTTCACGGCATTCTGCCTCTGGAGCAGCGGCGGCGGGCGTCCCTTCTCAATCTCCGCGTAGAGCTTGTCAATGTTGGAGATGGCTGTCCTGGACTTGATGGGCACTTCTCCCACGACATCCTCCTCGTCGTTGTCCTCGGAGTAGTCGAGCTCCTCCTGCTCTTCCGACACACTGGCGGACGGCGGCTGCAGCTTCTTCAGCTCCGAGGAGCCCTGGCGAGCGCCTTCGCCCGACACGACGGGAAGCGGACCGCCGTACTTCTTGCTGCTTCCAACACTCCAACTTCTCCTCCGACCACTTCAAAACCGGGTGCTCACTAGGCTGCGAGAAGATGGTGCCGAGAGGCAGAACCTGTGCGGCTTGTCATTGCCTGAGCACCTGCAGGCTCGTTCCAGTTGAGTGGGGGGAGATTGGTCGGCGAGTCGACGCATCGCCGGGTCTTGAATGAGAGCGAACGACGTACCGATTGCGATGTTGCGCGGGTACTGGGAGTCAGGGTAGTCGTTCCAGACTTCGCATGTGTGCTCAACCTCCTGCTCGATCGAATCCAACCGGTGGCGCTCGCAATCAGTTTTTGCTTCGGCGCGCTGCGTTTCGATTTCAGCCTGTGCGCCCGCTCAAAACTCGGCGGCACCGGCGGCGGCATCGACGCAAACCGTCGCTCGCTCGCGCAACTGCTGCTCGGCTTCGTCCAACTCGCGCTGCTGCACTTCGTGGCTGTCCACTCTCGCCTTGGGAGGGGCCTCCTCCATGGCTTCCTCTTCCTCACCCCATTCCCACGCGAGATCCTTGCACACGCAACCGGCCTCCGCCGAATTGCCATCGCGAATGTGCCTGCCTAACTCGCTGAAGACGTTCGATAGCTTGGCGCGCACGTCTCGCTTCTCGTCTTCCAGTTCATTGACTCGGAGTTGCAAGTGCGTAACGGCAGACTCGGAGTCGCGCGTTTGCGCCTTCAGTTCGTCTACATAGCAGCATAGCATGGCACTTGCGTTGACGCTGCTCGCGGGCAAATTGACGTGGACAGTCAACGCCTCTTCCTTCGCTAGACTAAGCACCCGCACCTTGAGTTCATCCGTCCACTGCTCTGGGTCATCAGGGAAGCGCACCACCAGCAGACGGTGGATCAGGTTGTCCAGGTAGACGGACCGGTAGTTGTAGATAGCCACTCCCAGCACCTTGCGAGCCGTGCGCACAAACAGCACGTAGTTAGTGATATGGTAGTGCAGCTGCGCGCGCGACAGCGAGGAGGCGCTGAAGTCATTGGCGACGTCGATTGCCGTCAGTCGATCATGCACAACGTCGATGTATCGCGTGCCGAATTGGTTCTCAGCCAGCGTGAACCCGCGCATCATCAGTGGGGAAGCAGTGCACACCAATCAGCATCGATCGGGGTTGTCGAGATAGGTGTTGACCCACTCTTGCAAGATCTTTCGAATGTTGTCAGGGATGGGCAGAGTCTCGTCCGACGTGACCAACGACCGTTCCTCGAAGTGGAAGCCGCGGCTTCTTCGCCGCCGATAGGCAGGACCTGTGCGGCGTCGGCCGTACCGGCTTCCTCTTGGTCGGCCGTCTTACTCCACTTCTGACTGTCGTGGCGGCTCGTGCACATGTAATTTCGCATGTGGCGGCGCACGCGTTCCCATCCCCAATACCACGAGCGATACCCGTCGTCTCCGCATCGAAACTGGGCATGTTGAGGCAGAGATACCACATGACAAAAACCATCTGCCTGCAGTCGTTGACCATGTAGTTGATCAGCGCGTTCCGATGGGGAGTCGGTGCATGTTGGTCGAGGCGCATGCCGAAGCACCAGGAGACGAATGGGAAACGGTAGCTGTCGACGCCCTTTCGCTCGTTGCGTTTGCGCGATGGGCTGCATGCCACAGCTTGTGTGCGTCCGCCCACTCAGCACGCTTCAACACGTCGATCGCTGCATTTGCGAGGGAAACCGTGTGCTGAATGGGGTACTGCGCTTTGGCGTCTTGATTGGCGCACTTGAATCCCAGCTGGATCTTATTGTGCGCGCACATCTCTGCTGGATCGAGAATGTGGGGCGCCCAAAGGTAGAGACCGTGCATTTGATCGGGGTAGGGCTTTTCGATCAGCAGATTGGGAAGCGGGCGACAGAATTCGCCACGCTCGATCACGTCCTTGTCACCCGTGATGAAGTCATGGTGAATTTTCAGGCTCATGAGACGGTCGACGATGTCGACGTACGTGTGGTATAGGCGAGCCAAATCCGAACGGAAGTCCCAGAACATGACCATCACGCGTGGCGCGCTGCCTAGGGAACCATCGGGCTTCCTTCCCTCGTAGGTGAACAGACCGTTGAGAGTGGCAGGGAAGTGGTAGCGCCTGTGTTTGCGCCAGTCGTGCTTCGAGAAATAGCGCAGGTCGACCACCATGGAGAGGGTGCCGTCGAAGTTGGTGATCTGCAGACGTGTGGCTGGCGCGTGGAACTCGTTCGACCACGTCTCGTCTTTGTTGGGCCCGCGAAAGAGGATGTTTTCGCTGATGCCCTTCGTGCCCGGATAGTCGCTTTCTTTCGCGCCTGGGTTGCACGATTCGAAGGGTTTCGTGCTGCTGCGCCAGTTACAGCCCTCGGTGTTGGCGAACAGCATGTAGCAGTCGTGGTGGTCCATCCGGCACATGAACTCGATGCAGCGGAGGTCCAGGGTGGGTACGTCCATCACATACACGCGATCGGTGTGGTCGAGACCCGTCAAACCCTGGCCCGTACACATGAAGTACATGTCAGAGAGACGGTCGCCGCTGATGATATCGCACTCGTCAATTTTGACGCCGTCTTCACACACGGGTAGGAATTCGAGGCGCAGCTGATCGCGTATCTCCGTAGCTTTCTCAGTTCGACTACCAATGGTGGCAGTGAAAGCGTCATGAACGGCCTGTGCCTCCTCAAGCAGCTTCTTCTGCTTGGCATAATGCGCTGGGCAGCGGCGCGTGCCAATCGACGTGGGGCGCTGCATGCATCGCACTTGCATTGACAGACTGTGACCTTGGAAGGCCACACGGACAGGCCCGACACTTAGCCGTAGTAGTGCGTGCCGTTTGTTGTCTCGCTGGAACACCTCCTCCTGCCAACAACCCTGGCTGTTGTCTTCGTGTATGACCGGTAGGGGGCGCTGTCGGCGTTGGCAGAAGCGCGGCGGGTCATGTGCTGACGCCAGCTGACGCCACGCGCTTGGCCGGCGGATAGGCGCCTTGTGTGGGCGATGGCGGGCGGCTGCGTCGGCCACTCCTGTGATCGTCTGAACCCGACTGTGAGCCTCGCGAACCAGAACTCGCGCGTCCTCCCCTATCCACTCCCTGCTCTACACTCGCGCTGCGCGCCGGCCGAGGGGCAGGGCCCGTGCGGGGTTGCGCGACCAATGGCGAGTGGAGCACACTCTGTGGGGCCCCAGGGGCGTGGCCGGGTAGTGTCCCGTGAAGGGTGGCAGCATACGGTAAGTGACCGTTTGAGCAGGTGGCATGAAGTAGGGCGCCTGTAGCATGGGGCCCTGTGGTGACTGCTGCTGGTAGAGTCTCAAGAGTGGTGGGATGGCGGTGGGAGCGGGCGACGCTACCTGACCGAGAGTTCCCAAGCTCACTCCAGGGGGTGACGTCGTGAGAGACACAGGTGCAGGCACGGTGACAAACGTAGTGCCCCCGAGCGGCTCTTGTGTTGCGTATACAGTACCGGCAGGGAAATACGGCGGCGGCACGCCCGATGTGAGCTGCGCAATGTTCTGTTGAAACTGCAGCTGTTCCGCCATCACTTGTTGCTGGTGCATCATGAATGCGCTCATCTGCGCCTGCTGTAGCAATTCCTGATGTTGCTGTTCGCGATCTATTTCGGTGATGACGCGTGGCGGTGCAGACGAAGACGCCATTCTGCGCGAGCGCGCAGCGCGTGAGGACCGAATGTCACGCTTGAACTCGTTGCACTTCTCGTCATACTCCACACTCGTCGACGTCCCAGTCATCATCGAACCTTTCTCCACCAGGAACAACTGTTGTTCTCTCGCCCACCGTGGCACTGCCTCGCGCCTGCCTCTCGATACTCGCTCACTCGTCGCTTGGTTGGCATTGTAGTAGGCTGCGAATTCGGCGTAGTTGGAGGGCATCGTGCCTTCCAGACGAACGGTCTGTAGGTCAGTCTCGTCATCCTCGTTCCAGCTCGAGGTGCGGATGCGCTTGCAGGGGGTGCACTCGATGGCCTCTCCACACTGCCTTCCCCCACAACTCCATGTTGTTCGCCGGAGAGGAAGGGGAGCGTGTGCATTTGTCACACTCACTATCAGTGCACTGGTAATACTGTAGGTCAGTAGATAGCGCCAATGCGTCATTAAGCAATTCGGCCAGTGCACGTTCGCACAGCAGGGCTACCGTAGCACTCTGCACGTCCAGATCTACTACGCGGCGCACAATAGCATCCCAATTCAACCGATTGGCCGATTCGCGCTGATGACACCCTTCTCTCTGGTGGCTCGTGGGTTCGTCGTCTTTGAGTGGGCGTGCGCCATATGGTATTCGGTCATCGCATCTGCACAGCCGATTCGGGTTGACGACCACGGGTACTGTATCGGCCATCCCTTCCAGGACAATCTCCACGGCGCCACTTGGCCACATTCGTCTGATCACATAAGGCCCAAACCAACGTAATGGCAGCTTGCCAGCATGTGGATTGTGATAATTGCACCAGACACGACTGCCTACGCTGAATTCTACACCGCGACACTTGCAACCGAACATTTGCTTGGTCTTAGCTTGCGCCTTCTCCAGCTCCTTCCTTGCTTCAGCCCAAATTAGGCGCAAGTCGTGGGGTAATCGATCGAGCCAATTGATCATTGAAGAAGCGTGCGGGGACGGCACCTTGGAAAAGATGGAAGCAGAGGGGAGATTGGGCTCGCGACCAAACAGAACTTGAAACACACTGGCCTTCAGATGTTCTTGGGGCGTGCAGTTGATGCCGACCACCAGGTCACCCAACAAATCCACCCAGTCCGCCTGATGCTTGTACATCGCATTGCCTTGGCGCTCACTTCCAACAGAATCCCGTTCTGGGCCTCGGCCAGACCGTTCGCCGTGGGATGCAAAGGCGCTGTGAAGCTCTGCTTGATGCCGTAAATGCACATGAGCTTTTCGGTGATTTCGCTAGTGAAGGCTACTCCGCAGTCACTGACGAATTCCTTCACAAAGCCAAAGTGTTTGAAGAAGTGATTGTGCAGCACGTCCACTACTTCGTCGGTCATTTTGCTGGATAGTGGATAGGCCCATAAGTAGCGCGAGAGGTAGTCGACAAGTGTCAGAATGTGTGTGGGGCCCTTCTCACTCTGAGCTACTTTTAGGATGTCCATACCGACCGTATCCATCAGCTGAGTGGGGATGGGAACTGGGGACAGATAGGGCTGCACCGACAGCCCCTGCCCTTGGCACGTGGCACACGTCACACACGCGCGCAAGTGCTTCCAAATGTCCCCTTCCGGCCCGGGCCAATAGTAGCGCTTCTGCAGTCGCCTGAGGCACTTTCCAGGTCCGAAGTGGCTGCCGGTCAAACTAGAATGCTCCTCTTTCACTAACGTGTAGCGCTCCTGCTTAGGCACCACTAATTTGTCTCCCTGCCGAGAGTGGACATAGAGCACTCCCTGCTGCAGATAATAATCGCGTGTCACAGTGCACACAGGGCCCATAGCCAGTTGATCGATAATTTTGGCTAGCGTTGGGTCTAGGTGCTGCGCTTCATGAATCTTCTCTTGATCGCTGTTATGCTCCCACTCGTGCACATGCACCGCCCAATTCCTCTCTTCAGGCTCGCCCACAGGGATTTCTTCCAGCCGATTGGTAACACCGTGCGGCAACGGATCCGTATTGGGCGTCTGCGTGGTCTCTGAGTCATCCACTGCCTGTTGGAACAACTCTTCCGTCACATCGGTAGGGGGCGCTGCGGTCGCGGCCGACGTCGATTGTGCTCCGTCGCCGATAGGGGGCGCTGCAGTCGAGTTGGCTGTCGCTTGTTGCTGATTCTCTTTCGTGGCGGCCTGCGAGCGCGTCACTACGCGGTGGCAAGTGTCGGCCGTTGGCTCTGTCATCGCGCCACCTGCCTGCTCTTTTGGTTTGCGCGCGCGTCTCCAATCGGGCACCGCGTCGGGGTCCACTTTGCGATTGCACGGCTCCAAATCGCCAAGATTGACCAAAGACGAATCGACTGTCAGTCTCGTGTGCGAAAGACAGTCAGCGAGCGCGTGCATTTTCCCTTTGCGGTACATGAACTTGGGCTTATAATCAGAGATGATGAGCGCCCACCAATGGATTTTGGGGATCGGTTCCTTCTGATTATTGAGAGTCACGAGTGCGTTGTGATTGGTGATAATGGTGACGGGATGAACGGGGGAATCGGCTAGCCGTTCTCCGACATTACCTACCGTTCCATGGTCACTCGTATGTTCGCCGCTCTTTGAAACTGTCACTCGTGTGTGCTTTGTGAACTTGCCAAAAACATGGCCATCAAAAGCTTGGCTAATCACGAAAGATGGCATCAATTCTTGTCCGCAGACCGCACTCGCAAAACTGACGGCCCAAACTGAAAAAAAAAAAAAAAAAAAAAAAAAATAAAAAGAAAAAAAAAAAAAAAAAAAAAAAATAAAAAAATAAAATAAATTGGGGAGGAAAAAGGGGGGGGAAGAGGTAGTGTATGTGGGGGGGGGGGGGGGTGGGGGGGGAGTGGAGGGTGTGTGGGGGGGAGGGGGGGGGGGGTAGAAAAGGATGAAAAAGGAGAGAAAAGAGGAAAAAAAACAGTGACAAAACGTCGACAAGTCGGCACAAACGAGAGCACAAAGAGCGGGGCACAGCACTGTCACAAAAGGCAAGTATACTGTAACAAACGGGGGCACAAAACCTGCGAGCTAGCACACGGGCGAGTACAAAGGAGCGGCGACACTGTAGCACAAGGGAGAGTACAAAGGAGCGACGATACTGTAACACCGGACAAACTCTCGAATCACAAACACTCCCTCCCACCCCACTCGACTCACTCGCTCGCTCGACTCACTGTCTCTCTCTCTCTTCCTAGTCGCAGTAGCCCCAGGGCAAGGTCCAGCCAGAGTCCAGGACGGCTCTCTTCGTGTAGCAGACTCTCCACATCTTCTTCAGCTCCGTGGTCTTGAGGCGGAAGTCGCTGGTCTTGGCGATCCGGTTCTGAGGCACCTCGTAGAAGCGGTCCTCTCCCTGCAGGTAGTCCTGGATCAGGCGGCGCATGGCGTCGAAGGTGATGATCTGGCGGGAGCGGTGGTAGAGCGACATCCCTTTGACCTGAAGCGCATTATAATGGCTTATGATAATGGCTTATGAAGCGCACGAGCGAAATATGATTGCGCACAAGTGACACTTGGAAGTGTGGTCCGTACCTTGATGATGTACTTGGCCTCGTCTTGTCCGGGCACCACCAGAGACAGTCCGTAGTTCTTCGGGCCGCAGGAGAGGAACTCGTTGGCGTAGGTGCCGGGCCCGTAGTCCTCCAGCTCGTCGCTCATGTCTCCCAGGTAGGGGCCCAGCTGGATCTTGGGCGTGTCCGCTCTCTCGACGTAGATGACGGAGTCTGGAAGACGACAAGGGTATTTGCGTCACGCTAGCACAGTCGTCAAGCTACAGTAACCCACCTGTGTCGAAGTACAGCACGTTCTCCTGGAGCAGCTGCAAATACTCGTAGAGCTTGAGCCTGCTGTAGGAGGTGACCAGGCTGGCGATGACCGTGTTGGTGTTGGGCAGGGCGTTGACCCAGCAGCTGTTGGTCTTGTGGTTGACCATCATGACCTTGTCGGACATGAGCGTGATGTTGGAGATGCCGATCGCCGGGGTGCCGAGCAGGTCGAAGTACTCCTTGGGGTCGGTGATGAAGCTCCGCTGCGGCTGGTCGCTCCTCTGCCCGAGCTTGCCTAAAGTTTTGTGTGCGTGCGTGGAGGGTCGTGGGTGCGCGGGGCATAAATTAATAAACGCACCCCAGAGGCTGTTGAGGCACAGCTTGGCGATGCTCCTGAGTCCGGCGTTCCGTTCGACCTTCGTCGGGTCCAGCTTGATCCCCTGCTTCTCCTCGTACTCCAGGATGAACTTGTCCACGTCCGACTCCGTCTTCACCCAGGAAGGCCAGCCGCTCGCCTGAAATACCAAAGTTTAGCAAAGGCGAAAATTTGCTTGGTGGATTTTAGAGCAATATGAATGCCAGATTCGCATTCGCGGCGAAAAACTAGGGTGGGATGGTGTGCTGTAGTGCGTACTTTTTCGCGAAACTACTGAAATGTGGAATTTCGGACGAAATTAACTAAATTCGATATCTCCAGAACGGCGCGTCGTACATGTGAACTAAAATATGTTTTGGAATCGGCGCGATCTAATCTATCAGATAGAATACTCACTGTCTGCTTCAACTCGAGGAATTTCAGCATGTAGGCGCTGAACACTCCGCTGTCCGGGTCCTTGCCGTCGAACTTCTTGGTCTTGTCGAACTTCCAGGCCTCGTAGTAGTCCAGGACTTCGTATCCGAGTCTGCAATCGATGTATTTTGTTGGTTGTATGTAGGAGGCGCCATCGCTGAAAGCTCTAAAATAACTCACTCCAAAGCCTTGGCCAATTCCGGCGTCGTGAACGTTCCGATGAAGGCCCTCTCCTGGTCGGCGTGAGCGCACGGCGGCTGCAGCTGCTCCTCGGCGCAGGTCCTGCACAGCGGGAAGGTCAGCTTGCCGTTGCAGCGCAGCGGCAGCAGGGGGAAGAGCAGGCGCTAAAACGAGTCACAAGTGTGAAGAGTTGAAGTCGCGAGACAACTCTAAGCCACTCACCCTCGGCGGGAGGACTCGAACTTTGGCGACTCCCAGGTAGCTGTCGGGCGAGGGGAAGTCGCGCACCAGGACCTCCGCGTGGCCGATCGGGTACTCGTGGTAGGTGCAGGCGTAGGGGTAGAGGGAGACCACGTCGACGTACCGGATCTTCTCGCCCTCCTTGACCTTGTACTGGAGGCAGGCGGCGTTCGTTCGGCCTGAAACCGATTGGTGGCGTCAATTGGGATCGACTGATGAGGCCATTGGGTGATTGCGAAGTGGAAGGAAGCGACTCACCGCCGAACAGCGCGTCCCTGTCGCCCAAGGGGGTGATGTAGTCGGCTTCTTCGAAGGCCCTGGCCAGCTCCTCGTCCTCCTCCAACAGGTCGGCGACCTCGCACTCCCAGATCTCCTTCAGGGTGACGTTCTGCTGCCGGATGTAGTCGGCGCGGCTCAGCGTGTTCTGGTAGGCCTCCTGCATGGTCATCTGCCTGTCGGGAGTCAGCTCCTTGCGGTTCCTGATGCACTGGTGGCCGTGGTAGTAGCATCTGCAATGTTGTAGACGTCCAGGCACTGAAATCGCTGAAACGCCACTGAAAAGTCGCTGAAACTTCAACTCACCCGTAGAACTCGATGGCCGTGTTCTCGTCCTCGACCCAGCCGTCCACCTTGTACTGGCCGATGCGCTTCTCGCGGCCGTTGCCTGCGTGCTGGATGGCTTTCCCGGTCGTCCGCTCCAGCGCCGTCAGGTACTTGATCGCCATCAGGCTCTGCCGGTCTTTCTTGGCCCTGTAGCCGCCCGCGGGAATGACGGCCAGCTCGTTCTCCTTGAGGAAGTTGGTCCGGAAGACTTTCAGACAGGTGCCGGCGATGGTGAAGGTGTTCTCGAACGGCTCCACGCCCGTCTGGTCCAGGTAGAGCGCTCGGAAGGCCATGACGCCCCTGCAAAGAGTTCAGTTTGTGTGCTTGTATGAAGTGAGCAAATAGAGCTGAGTAGAGTACTACCTTCGAAGCAGGTCCGTGTCGCCCTGGCAGTACTTGAGCAGTTCGGTGGCCATGCAGAACTGCTTGTCCTTCTGCGCCTCGTACCACTTGAGCAGATCCGCCCTCTCCTTGTCCTTCCTCTGGTCGGGGCAATAGGTGTCCAGAGGGGGCCACTGGCCCACGTAGTCCAGCCTCTCCACCGTCAGGAACGTGAAAGGGAACCAGCCCTTCTCCAGGCTGTCCTTGAAGCCGAAGATCTTGGGGAACTGCGCCAGGGGGTAGCTCATGTAGCTGTAGCTGTCGACGAAGCGGATCGGCTCCTTGCCCCTCTGGGTCAGCGTCATGCAGAGCAGGTTCAGTCCCTGATTCAGAACTTGCGGCCCGACTCCCTGCTGCAGCAGGTGGCGCAGCACCATGATGTGGTCGTAGCTGAAGCGGCATGGCGATGTGTGAGTGGCATGGAATGGCAGAATGACAGATGTGTGATTGTTGTCATGAGGGTGGTGTGTCAGAGGTGTGGCAGAGCAGATGGTGGTGATGGCAGATGGTGGTGATTGTGTGGCAGATGGCAGATGTGGCAGATGGGTGGATGGGTGGTGACGTTAGAGGTGTGTCAGATGTGTGGCAGATGGGTGTCAGAGGTGTGTCAGAGGTGTGTCAGAGGTGTGGCAGATGCATGGCAGATACGGTGGCAGATGGGTGGCAGATGTGTGGCAGATGGGTGGCAGATGGGTGACAGATGGGTGGCAGAGGATGATGTTGTCAGCAGAGGGTGAAGATTGTTGGCAGAGAGTATAAAAGCGGTGAAATACTCACGCTTTGCCGTAGTGTGCCATGACGGTGACGCCTCCATGAGTGTCGTGATCCAGAGCCCACTCCAAGAAGTCCTGCAAGCAGGTGGCGCCGCTGAAGACCATCTGGTGCTTCCCTCTGCAGTGGTCGCACTCGGCGTCTCTGTCCCAGTCTTCGTAGCAGGCGGACGAGACCAGCTGGGCGACGCAGAAGACGGGCGTGTGGAGCAGCTCGCCATCCTTGATGGTGGGTTCCGGCCGCTGCTCGCTCTCAAAGTCGTACAGTAGGAAGCGGCTCAGGCCCGGCTCCTTCTTCTCCAGGGGCTTGACGTAGCAGAGGTGCTGCTCCTCCATGGGGAGGCTGGGATCCAGGGAGGTGGCCAGAATTTCCTCGCGGCAGGTGGGGCACTTGATCATGCCGCACTTGTGCTTCTCCTCCCGTCTGACTCGGCGGCCGCACTCTTCGCAGATGGAGAGTCTCTGGCAGACGGAGTAGACGGGGAGGCCGTTCCTGTTGGGCGCCGGCGACTCCTTGTGCTGCTCGAAGCAGCTGTCCGAGGGGAAGTTTCGTCTGAAGGTTTAGTGACACTTAGGCGTGGCCTGTTCTATCTACACTTGGAGAGACAGTGAAACACGTGCTGTGCGCGACCAGAGAAGTAGGAACGGTAAGCCCTCGCCAATGCAAGCAAAGCGCTGCGCAGAGACACACCTATGTACATACAGGACTCACTCAGCGCACGACCGCTACGCAAGCTATGGAGGGAGAGACGCACGCAAGCGCACGGCAAGCTACACACACAAATGGAAGGAGAGACAAAAGATATGTACGCAAGCACACTGCAATTGCTGCCAACACACACTAATCATGGGGATAACGGCGCGAACCCCTACGCAAACGAGTGGCGACGCCAGCAACGTATGGGAGCTAAACGGCGGCGCACAAAGTCTGGTGGCAACGCGCGGTGATTTGCGATCATACACACAGACGCAAACTAATGATTGGGGGAACTCAAGTGGGGAGGGTCGACCGATTAAGCGGGACCCATGGCGCTATTGGGCAACGCGCGGTGAATTGCGATCACACGCAATAGGGAAGCGCAAGTGGGGGAGGGTCGACCGATTAAGCGGGACCCATGGCAGCTAGAGGGGACACACGAATGGTTGTGACAGAATACTGCAGTGTTTTACTTGGTACAAGCAGGGGCGTTGGCTGGAAGAGCGGCGGCGCAATGCCTACTGTAACTCTGCGCGAATGGGAGTGACAGCGCGCGGCGAATTGCACATACACACACACACACACACATACACACGCGAGCGATTGGGAAGCGCAAGTGGGGAGGGTCGACCGATTAAGCGGGACCCAGGGCATCTAGAGCGTCACTTGGTACAAGCAGGTGACAGGAGGAGCGGTGGCGCAATGGCTACTGTATCTCTTCATGGAACAAAAGCTCACCTGCAGTCGGCGCAGTGGACGAACTGGGCTCCTTCCTTGGGGCAGTCGCCGTGGCCTCTCTTCTGGCAGTACTTACAGGCGGAGTCGCAAATGTGGTTGTTGGAGGAGTTGTAGCCGACGTCGCAGTGGGAGCAGTAGTAGGCCGACTCCAGAAAGGCCGGCATGGAGGTGATCAGCCAGGCGTGGTCGCTCTCCAGCAGGATGGGGATGATCGTGGCGTCGGGAACCGCCTCCGTCTCCAAAATGCAGCCTCCGCCGGCGCCCAGAGCCCACACCTGTAAATGTTTTGCATTAGCGTAGGGCACACACCATTGGTTTGCACTAGTATGGAGCAGTCCAACAGTTTGCTGTGGCATGAGCAGGGCTGTACCTTGATCCGAAACTCGTTCTTCAGGTGGCGCCCGATCTGCCTGACGTCGTCCAAGTCCAAGGGTCCCTCTTCTCTGACGCCCGCCTCTCTCAGCAGTTTCAGCGCCGCCTGCTTCTGAGCCCTGCCTTTGGGGTCGTCTCTGAAGCCTGTCCCATTCTGCGGCTCCTTCTCGCCCATCGTGACGCTTCGACCTGGCGATGCCGCAGGCGATGGCCCTCGCGATGCAGAGGTTGTCGTTTCGATTCTTGATCTCGAACAGGCAGCCGTTCCTGGCACTCTTCTCCTTCAGCCACTTCTTCAGATTGCAGGGGGCGGGCAGGCCGCTGGCACTGGGCACCTCCACCACGAAGGTCTTGACGTCCATGTCCGTGATCTTCACGTCGGTATTCGACTGGATGACGCGCTCGAGAATGTTCAGCACCTTCGAGGCCGAGATTCTGTCCCTCTTGCAGACTTCGATTCCGACCGGTCGCTCCAAGTCCGGGTGGCGAATCTCCATGCCGATCCTGGCGTTCTGGGAGGTGCCTTGGAAGGCTTCTTGAATGAGGGAGCCAAAGGCGTGGTGGAGGTCGTCGGGGGAGTTCATGTTCTCCTCGTGCAGCCTCATCCTGTAGTTGCTGATGGTCGTGCGGAACTTCTTGCTCTCCGTCCTGGCCAATCTCTCGATTTCGTAGAACTGGCCGCCCGCGGCGCCGCCCACTTGACCACTGGAGGGGGTACTGGTCGGAGAGGGGCTCTGAGAGGGCGGGGTGAAGCCCACGGGGGAGGGTGGCGTCCCATAGTCCACTGGCAGACTGTCCACTGACGACAGGCTCAGAGGGGAGTAGGGCGACTCCTCTTCCTGTGACGAGTCCGATCCACTGGAGAGAGAGTAGGGCACCAGACAGGGTCTCTTCAGAGGCGGCGAGCCTTCGGAGTCTTCTGACAGCTGTCTTCTGACCGGAGCGGCTTCTGACGTGGTCGACTGACTGTCCAGAAAGTCCCAGAACTCGCCGTCGCCCAGGGGCAAAGATCCGTCGGGGCAAATCTTCAGATACTGGCTGAGGATGGCGTCCCACAGGCCCGGCGTCGCCTTGGGCAGTCCCAACTCGATCAGCCGATTCAGCTCCGCCACTGAGGAAACGCTGCTCAGATCCATGGCGACGGGCGCCCAGCCACAGAGGCTAAGAGAAGAGAGAGAGAGAGAGAACGACGACGACGACGACGACGACGACCACAACGGCACCCTCCCACTACGCAATCCCAGTCCCAGAGGAGGAAGGAGGAACTAATGCGCGAGCGTATGCGGGGTTCTCATTGACGAGAACGGACGTAAATAATCAAGGGGGAAGTCCGAGGACTGACCAGAAATGGAAGATGGCGGCTATTTAAGGCGCTCGAAGTTGGCGGGAAAGGCGCTGATTGGCCAGCAGCTGGAGACCCCCTGGACGTGGGGGTGCCGCTCGAGCACCAGCGCTCCTCCTTATTGGCCATCTCCACCTCCAGCCAATGGCCGAGCGCCACCGCCGCTCCAGCTGGACGATTCCTGGAATTGGGAGGCCCCTATGACCATATATGGAGCGTTCCCCACTGCTGCGCCTATGCGCGCTTATCTAGGCGAATTTTATTCCACCTTGTACTGTTCCCCCTCCCCCAAACGGAGTGAAATATCCCCTCGCCCCTCCCCTACCGTACTCCCCCTCCCCCAATTTGTTTTTTTTTGTTTACCCGAAGTACAAAACGACGCATCAGAAGCCCAGACCACTTCCATTTGCGATCATTTCAAATTTGGCGCCAAAGTTGGCGCCAAAGTAATCCTGTCGCTCAAATTCCCCTCCAACAGTAGCTGTCAAAAGAAACAGTGACCATAGGGACACTACTCATTTCGCGCACGCGCTAAAATCGGGCTTTGAGGGCGAACAACTTACGTGTGAGAGCGTTCTGAAAAGTTGCTTTCAGGGGCAACAAATCGGATCGACAGCATCGACCCCGCCCTGAGACGACCGGGTAGATTTGACTGAATTTGACTGATTTGATTGATTGTCTGAAGGCCGTCTCCATCGGTCACGTGGAGCTTCAGCTCAAACAGGCGCCACAGCAGAAGGCCGTCGCCACTGTCAGCTGCGCGGATCTGGTGGAGCGCCTGACCTCCCTCCGTCTGCTGCACATTCGGGAGCTGCGAGTGAGCCTGCCTGTCGGCACAGCGGTGGACTTCCGCAGAGTGGACTGGCCGATGAGTCGACAGCCGCTGCGTCTCGCGGAGACGACCGTCTACAAAAGAAGAAGTCGCTGGCGGGAGGTTTCCCAGCTGATCGGCGGAGGCAACACCATTCTCGAGGAGAGAGAGCCGCTTCTCCACCTGTTCCGCCAGGGCTGGTTCCAATGGAGAGAGTAGATGAATTGTTGACAGTGATAGTCGTTGTGATTGGCTTGGCTGGATAGGTGC
The DNA here is from genome assembly GCA_030248115.1 of Linhomoeus sp. GSCO2_2. Taxonomy (NCBI): domain Eukaryota; kingdom Metazoa; phylum Nematoda; class Chromadorea; order Monhysterida; family Linhomoeidae; genus Linhomoeus; species Linhomoeus sp. GSCO2_2. The sequence continues at coordinate 77,678 of JASAMZ010000614.1, read as the reverse complement.
CAGGGGTGACCATAGAAACTGAAACTAGTTTCAGTTTCAGTTTCAATAAATATACTGAAGCTGAAACTGAAACTGAAACTAAACTGGTCAGCCATATTGAAACTGGAACTGAAACTGAAACTCCACCAGCAGTTTCAGTATTTGTGTGACAGTAAAACTAGTTTCACTACACAATCCTGAGTCTAGTTTGAGTGCCACTTTCAGTATTTAATGTGTTTCATTGGCTCTTATAGGTTAATTTGGCGTATTGCGTGTTGGTATTTACGAAAATAGGTAGAAATACACGTTATAATCGGCAACTCTGCACAGCGAGTAGACATAATTGCGTGCACTCTCTCTCTATCCACGATCATCGTGATACTGAAACTCAGTTTCAATAACTGAAACTGAAACTCAAGGGAAATAATTGCTGAAACTGATACTGAAACTGAAACTGAATTGAAAATTTATACTGATACTGAAACTGAAACTAAATTAGTTTCTATGGTCACCCCTGATAGGTGCGCCCAAAAGTCGTTCGCGACATCGAGTCTTTGACTTGTGATTCGGTGGAAGTTCGCGCTGGTCCATGGAAGAACGAGTGGTTTCCTGGTATGAACGCAGATGCCTTTGGTGTGGTAGGGACAAAGATGCATTTGGTTTGGATAAAGATGCCTTTGGTGTGGTAGCGCTGTGGATAAGGCAGGCAACCTAACTTTCGTAGTTGGAACTTTTCTTTGCGAGAGCATTGCTCGCAACAGACACAGACCAACGACGAACGACGTCGATTTCATTTTCAATTTCTCTGAATCTCATTGGTTGCAACTTGGTGCCCAGAACGGTGATTGGTCAGCGCTTTCAGCGCTAGTTTTGAAGTCAACTATTGGCTTAGGCTAAGAATGCGTCTGTGCCTGTTCTTTCTTTGGCCACATCCACCCATTGGCTTCTCGCCTTCGCCACGCCACGCTGTTTTGCTTGACACTGTTTCGCGCTTCAAATGAGGGCAACCCCAATGGGGCGGAGTGCTATAGTGAGAAAGAGTATCATGTTCTCTTTTGTTTAAGACCAAAATCGCCAAAATCCGCCGCGGAAATCTTGTGTTCTACTGTGCCAAAGGGTCTCCGCCGGAGGTCGAAAATGCCGATTTCTGACATTCGGTCGTTTTATCGGTCGACTGCGATGGTATAGGGCCAACCAAATGGACAACACAAGGGGAGTCCCCGTTGAATACTGATCCCGAACCAAGTTTTAAACAAGGGAAACGTGCAGGAAAGCCTGCAGTGAAGCACTCCGACCAGAACGGGAGAAAGCAGACCGCCACTCACTTATCATGAGAAATAAGGCCGATTTCCGCCCGAAGATTCTCCACAAATTCCGCCGTCGCGCGAGTTTCAGAGTACGCATATTCCCTACACTTACAAGGACCGGCGCGCAGCAGAACTCCACCGAAATCCTGTAGACCAGGCCGAATTGAGCCCAAAATGCGCCATTTCGATTCGGTTCAACCAGTAGCCGCCCCGGCAACTAAGATTCGGGGCTGCGCCAATCGCAGACTCGCCTTGCCATTTTGGACGGGAAGAATTGACAATTCATGCCCTAATCCTTACTTTACATACCTCGTCTTCTTTCCGCACAGCATTTCCTTCAATTCAGAAGTTTGAATGCGCGCGCATATTTAAGTTACATCATTGCTTGAGGAGAGTACGGTAAAAGTTGCATTCAAATTTGAATTTCGGCATTAGGAAAGTGGCTGTTTGAAGGCAAAATCGACACAAAATAGAGAAACCAATAGCGAATTCGCGTTCCTCGCCGCGAAATACCCTAGCATCGACAGTCGACACTTCAACCGTACAATCACCTCACTTTCAGTTTCGTCGACGTAGGGCTTCGGTAGGTCGAAAATCGGCAAAAACTCGCGAATTTTGATACGAAACGCCAAAATAACGCCAGATTCGGCATCAGCGACCTCGAAAGCACCGCAGTCAACTGCAACATTGATTTTGTCCTCAGGGGTGGAAATTCGAATTTTGGACGCGGCCGGGGTACGGTAGCCGAAAAAATATTTTTTAAAATCGATTCCGGATCAGTTTTCAACGGGGAATCGCGTGGTGCAGTCCATTTGGCCATAAATCATCGCAATCGGGCGCTAAAACGGCCGAAAGTCGAAAATTGGAATTTTCGACCCTCGACGGAGACCCATTGTGACAGCAGAACTCACGATTTCCGCGGCGGATTTCAGAGATTTTGGTCTTAAACGAAAGAGAACATGTTAATCTTGCCGATTTGAGATATCTGGCCCGATCCAACAACTCCATGATTAACTAGGATTTTTGAAAGGCAAATCGTCGTCCTTATGGTAGAATGAGCTATGTCACATTTTTCAACTTTCGAGATATGGGCATTTGAAAGTTTTGAAGTTGCATATAAAATCAGGGCATGCAGCGAGAGAAGTAGTTTTCGGTCCAACAATAGCCCCATGTAAGCCCTTCGTTTTGCACACACAATTGAGTGGCTGAAACATAATGCACGTTAAAAAATTTTAAATTTCTGGATATAGCCTGTTCTATCATGAAGTGATTGTGGTCACGACGACAGGTATAGTGTGGCACAGCAGGCTATGTCCACTTTCGAGAGTTTCAAAACATCTTCTACTCAAGTGACAAGTGCAACATAACACTAGGCGTCACTTTCCTAGTCACCAAAGGTATCCTTAGGGAACTCCAGCACCTCATCGTAGGCCATGGTCCTCACTTTTGTTTCTAGCAAGCATGCGACTATACAGAAACTGTCCAATTTGTTGAACACGGGTGAGGTGTGAACTGCCGCATGTGTGTCAGAAGTACACTTCGCAGCCGCCCCAAGATTGAAACAACAGGCTACCGCTCAGAGGTGATCTTTCAAGGAACTAGCTAGGCAAACAAGTGCTGAGACAACCGTGTTTAAAATGACAATGAGCTATGTCCACCGTGAGATGGACGTTGGTCATCCAAGAGTGAGCTATGTGCAGGTACATGGCTCATTCTACCACGGAATTCTGAAAATATAGGTGGCTATGTACCACATAGCCAGTTCTATCATAAACCCCCTCTGGACATAGCATACGTTTTCTTCGTTTTTCTCACTCCTGGTAATTTTTGGCGGATATAGCTCATTCTAAGATGATGCTATATCATCTTGCGGTGGATATGGCATGCTTAACTCAATTCTGATTTTTTGTGGACATAGCTCATTTTACCATAAGGACGACGAAATTTTTTGTCAAAAAACCACTTTCGGCTACCGTTACCCGAGAACGCATCGGCCGATTGGCTCGGGATTTTTTCGCTCGGCCTCAGCCGAGCGAACCCTATCAAGAGCTCGGCGTGCGTACGTGCGTACGTACGTTCGTGCGTCACGCTCGCTTCGGGCTTAATAACTCGCTCGTCCGACGTCGTAGGGTGGAGTTTGAGACATCGTCGAGTACATACGTGTAAGCGCCAACCGGCGGGGGGGGGGGGGGGTCGGGGGGGGGGGGGGGTATAGGACCCCTCAGGGAGGGGGGGTCTGAGGTCCCTGGAGGGGGGTCAAATGACCTAAAAATTTTGCCAAAAAAGTACCAAAAAATAAGAAAATATTGCAAAAATAGGCCAAAAAGTGCCAAAAATCGCTTAATTTTGGTAAAAAACGTCCAAAATATAGCGCCGCAGGCGAAAATTATGCTGTTTTCAAGCGCCGCAGGCGAAATTTTTGACATTTTTAAGCGCCGCAGGCGAAAATTTTTGAAATTCTAGGGGGGGGGGGGGTCTTTTGGGGAAGGCGGGAGGGGGGTACCTGGGGGGGGGGGTATGGGGGGGTACACTTTCGGCTAGGGGGGGGGGGGGCTTACCCCCCCCCCCCCCCCCCCCGGTTACACGTATGGTCGAGTAGCCTGAGGACTCCTCTCGCCATCTGAGTGTTCAAAACTGAAATAAGTTTTCAAACTCGCGCGCTACAGTATCCCAAAGTGGGGTCCATTTTAAGACAAAAGTTGACCGAAGCTAGTGAAATCGCATATCAAAGTGAAGCGCTCGAGTTCCTGAGCACGAATCCGACAACAAAAGTTTCAAAACTTTAAACAGAGAGCTACAGTAACCAAAACGCGTCGAAAACTGGAAACGACACGCTTGCTTCGGGCTTAATAACTCGCTCGTCTGACGTCGCTGGGTTGAGGTCGACACATCGACGGGTAGCCCTCGGACTACTCTCGCCATCTGAGTGTTCAAAACTGAATAAGTTTTCAAACTCGCGCGCTACAGTATCCCAAAGTGGGGTCCGTTTTAAGACAAAAGTTGACCGAAGCTAGTCAAGTCGCATATCAAAGTGAAGCGCTCGATCTCCTGAGCACGAATCCGACAACAAAAAGTTTTAAAAGTTTAAACAGAGAGCTACAGTAACCAAAACGCGTCAAAAACTGAAAACGACACGCTTGCTTCGGGCTTAATAACTCGCTTGTCTGACGTCGTTGGGTTTAGTTCGACACATCGACGGGTAGCCCTCGGACTACTCTCGCGAACTGTGAGGTCGAAATAATAACAAGTTTTAAAAATTGCGCGCTACAGTATCCCGAAGTAATGCCCGCGAAAAGTCAAAACTTCATCGAACCTAGTCGAATCGCATATCAAAATGAAGCGCTCGACCTCCTGAGCAAGAATCCGACAACAAAAAGTTTCAAAAGGTCAATGAGAGGGCTACAGTAACCAAAACGCGATGAAAACTGCAGATTTAGGTTTGTTATATCTTGGCACTCGTGCGTTGCAGAGCGGCGGTCTTGACATCGCTGAAGAGCTCACTGCAAGCCAACATCAAATCATGCTCACAATTAACCTGTAGTTTTGCCCTTTCAACGCTGCGCAAGCAACAGATTCATATCTCGCACGCTGCCCTACTTGCGGCGCCGTTTGGTGTGGACATGTGTTTTAGACCGCGACAAGTGTTTTAGACCATGCACTATTCTTTCAGTCAGGGCCGCATAAAGTGTCAGTAAGTAAGACAATGAGTGCAATATGACAGCACAGCACTAGTACTTCGTAGCGAACCCGTTCTTGTCAATCACCTCTGCGCAACGACGTGGCATCGAGTCTACCAACTTCTCGCAAATTTCGACGGGAATTTCCTGCCACGTTTTCTGGATCAAGTTCCACAGGCGATCGGTATTCTCCGGATTGTGCTTCTTGATCTCTCTGTCGACGATTTCCCACAGATTTTCGATTGGATTGAGGTCGGGAGACTGAGCTGGCCAAGGGAGAAGGTCGATTCCCTTGTCAGCGAACCATCGGGTGGCGCGGGCAGAAGTGTGTTTGGGGTCATTATCCTGCTGGAAAATCCAGCGGAGCGGCAAACTCTCCACGAAATCCTCCGTCAGGGCCTCCTCGAGAATGCCACAGTACTTTTCGGCGTTCATAATCCCCTCTATCCTGACTATGGGACCTGGACCCGACCTTGAGAAAGCGCCCCAGACCATGACGGATCCTCCCCCACCTTTGACTGTCCCCTTTGTGCAGCGCGGGTCGAATTCCTCTCCAATTCTGCGTCGAACGTACACTCTGCCATCGCTGCCATACCGATTGAACTTGCTTTCATCCGTCCATAGCACTTTGGCCCAGTTTGGAGGCTCCCAGCCACCATGATCCCTAGCCCACTGCAGACGCCGCTGACGGTTGACTACAGAAATGAACGGCTTCTTCCTTGCGACCCTCCCCATGAGGTCAAACGAGTTCAAGCGACGCTGGACAGTCCTAGACGACACCTCGAGACCGGGTAGAGCATTGCTGATGTCGACAGCAGCGAGCCGACGATTGGATTCTGAGAGTCTCCGGATCCTGGTATCCATCCGCGCGTCAGTTTTGCGGGGTCCTCCTGACTTTGGGCGGTCTTTAGTCGATCCAGTCTCATCATACTTCTTGTAGCAGGCTTGGACGGCCGTTTTAGAGCAGTTTAGCCGACTGGCAATCACAGCGAAGGACAAACCCTCTTCTCTTAGAGCAACTACCGCGCCACGTTGCTCCTCAGTTAGTCTGGGCATTATTTCAGCGGCCCACCCAAGCAAAACTAACACAAACTGCTTGCAAGTGCTTCAATAATCTGATTTGATTGCCATGACGCGCTGTCTGGTGTTATCGCGATCGTAGTGGCTACGTTATCATCTCGGTCTAAAACACTTGTCGCGGTCTAAAACACATGTCCACACCAAACGGCGCCGCTAGTAGGGCAGCGTGCGAGATATGAATCTGTTGCTTGCGCAGCGTTGAAAGGGCACCCTACCGTATAGTATTGAGGCGCAAATTATTAGTCGCGCCGGTTATCCGCAAGTTACCGGCCGCGCAATTCAAAAGTGCGCGACGGTCTAAAACACTTGTCCGCCACTGTAGGTCTTGACATCGCTGAAGAGCTCACTGCAAGCCAACATCAAATCAGGCTCACAATTAACCTGTAGTTTTGCGCTAGATTCCAGTGTCTTTTTTTAAATTTAGTCTGAAAAGATGATTTTCTTGGTGTAAAGAATTAAACCCGAGCGATACCAATGTTGCGTAGCAAGACCACTCCAAAAAGTGTAGTCGCGAGGAGAGTCAAAGACGCTGCACGAAACTGAAAAGGGCCTTGCTACAGTCTCAGTAAAAATTCAAAGCTCAAAACCACTCCGCTTTTTAAAAGAGACTTGTTTTTTCCGCAAAGCTCTCGTAGAGGACTATAACATATCTAAACGACATCGAAATCGGTCCATGATTCCAAAAAGTTGCCTTGGGGGAACACCTCTCCAGCAAGTTAATTTTCAAATTTTTGAATTTTTCTCAAGATTTTCCCACTACGCGAAAAAATGAAGGTCCGTCCACACCTACTACCCCTCGAGAGCTATCGATTAAAAAAACCCCGTCCAAATCGGATGAACCACGCGCGGCTACTGTAATCCTGGCTACAATAATTTCTAAATTTGGCAAGCTTGCTGGGGTAGGAGTTTCCCCCCTCTTGCCCAAACCGCAATTCTGCACTTGGCACAAATGCGCTTGCCGCTCCGGCAAATTCATGATCTCCAAGATTATGGCACAATTTTGTGATGATCCAACTGAGGAGGCGTCACAGGGCCAGTGGGGTGATTATCGATGTAGTATTGGATCAGCCTAGCAGGGTAGCCACTAGCCAGCCTGTTTGAAGGTTGACAACATCATAACCAGCAAATCGATGGGTGCGAAACATTACTTGGAAGAAACACCAAAAGTGGACGAAAGCTCCAAAATGGGTATTTTTGTTTAACTTTTGTTGCAGCGAGTGGAATCATTCGTTGAAACTTTCAGGAAAATCGCCGTAGTGCTATCTTTCGAACGCAACTATCCGCATGAAAAAATTCGCACTCTAGCTAATGTTAATCGCATTTAAAGATGGGATAGCTTGTTTGGGCCATCTGGTACATGATATATTCTCTACGCAGCACAATGGCATTCTACTCATGGGATTTCCTGATTTTCCTCATCAGGCGCAGAAAGAAAATGGAATCACTAAATGAATAGTCACATCTTCTGGTTTTCTGTATACCGTAAATCCTCCAATACGCGCCCCCCCCCCTTGAATAAGCGCCCCCCTCCAATAAGCGCCCCTCCTAGGGGAAGGTTGAAAAAATAAGCGCCCCCCCCCCTCCAATAAGCGCCCACCTTTTGTTAGAACCAGCAGTACTAGCACTACCATATGTGCTCTGTGACCATTCCTACCTAACACAAGATTAGGCTACATATTACAGCACTACTACTAAATGCAGGTATTCAGATCAAAAGCCATACAGTTTCAGCCTGAAATCTATGCAGATGTGCGCAAAAATGTGACAACAACAGGAAATTTTGGTGAAATTTTGCACTTCTGAGGGGTCGAGTTAATAAGCGCCCCCCCTCCAATACGCGCCCCCCCCCCCTCCCTAGAGGTAGGTTGGAAAAATAAGCGCCCAGGGCGCTTATTGGAGGATTTACGGTATGTAGTAAGTCTAAGAAGTGGCGTGCAAAGAATGCTGAAACTGTCTCCGCACTGATTGCATGAGTGTGCAAAAGCAATAGTTCTGTGAATCTTATTCGACTTTGGCATAAATGAGATTGTAGCTAGAAGTAATTAAGGACCACACCAAAGCAATTGTTTATTTGAGCGCAACGTTTCGCAACATGGCGTCTCATCATCAGGCGCAACACTTCACGTCTATGGCAATCACAAAATCAGAAATACCGTAGATCGTCATCCTGCTATCCTGATCATAGGAGCGGCCTTGAAGACTGTTAGGTGCAAACAATGTTGAAATTGTTTCCGAATAGAAGGAACGAATGACTCCCATATTGGAGTTGGGAACTTTTCTAGAGTAGCCCAGGTTCTAGGTCCAGCCGCACTAATCAAGAAGGATTCTGCGATTGTCCTCTTGTGATAGTTCCTTTGCAAATGTAGTGAATTTGCCATCTTGGCTAGATTGTGGTTCCGATGATGATACCAGGCGCCCCCTAGCAGCGTCATTGTAATAGTGGTGTTCGTTTGACGGCACCAATAGGGGGCGTTTGCTTTGACCTATGTATGTACAGGGTGCTGCATTGGCTGCAATCCAAGCTGTAGGTCGTCACCACGCCATAGCCAAGCATAGTGTAGTTTGCTTTTGCAACAAATCCTTGTGGTAGAGCCATCCCATGAAATGAATTTATGAGGTATCATAATAAACCATCCAGGCCAACCGATTGAGATATCGCTTTCGCAGATTCCCTGCATGATTCATCCTCTAGAAGAGGTCTCAGGGCCTGACAAGAGTAAACTGTATTATGAGAGCCGGCCCTCGGACCCCTCCGCCGCCCAAAAAAATCGAAAAAAGCTTCCTAGAAGAGTTACATAATGGGCAGAGCGGACTAATGGAACTAGTCAATTTCTGACCCCCACTGCGCCTAGCGTTATCAACCGGGGGCACGCTGAGCCGCAGTGAGTTCGTTCCAAAGGGGCGGCCGCGACCAACCTTAACTAAACATCGAAAAAAAAAACAGAAATGAAAAAATAAACATTAAAAAGGGGAATTACCAAAACCAAACTAGAAGAAAAGACCTAACAAGCAAAACCAAGCGAGGTGCGTAAACTTTGAAAGTTGGTCGCACCGTACGGCCCCCATAGACAGGGATGCGCACAATTATTGCCAGTGTGCTAGGAGAAATTTTGCGTAGAAATAGAATGGCTTTACGTGATACACAGCATCGTATACCATCCCACTCTACATGTCGCAACAAACGTTAATTGAGTTTGGTCGCTAGATCCCTCAGCTACAGCGTGCTGAAATTCATGCCAAATCAGATCTCAGTGCGCACCCCTGCCTCCACATTAATTGAAATCTAGACGGGTCAACGAATTCTTTTCAACAAAAGCTGAGTTTGTAGTCTGAATGACATTGCAAAGAGTTGTAATCTTTTTGTAGAGAGTATGTGGACTTGCAGCTCTTGTTGCTCCATTTTGCGAGCTCCTTTTTCACGAGATGGTATTGCACAATATTGAGCAACATTTCCGCGAACACATTTGAGAGAACGTGATAGGGTGCGCCATTATCGTCCAAATGGCGTGTCGCACGTATCACGTCGTAAGACAGAGCTGTTTTAGCGCGAAAATCAAAGCACTATTGATTACCTTGGTGCCTGGTTTAAAAATTGGAATAATTTTTTACAGAGCTTGAAAGAGCACGTGGAGAGCTTTCGAGTAACCTGCCGACTCCTAGCTCTCCGATGTAAAACGAGGGAGTTACCACCAGTTTGTGTTTTGCGAGTTTCGGCTACCAGAGCTCGCGAAATTCAAATCACTGGGTCTCGACTCTCGACCATGGTTATGACGAATGAACATGGGACAGACGCGCGCACACACCGAGCTCTCACAGGGTGTCGCCTAGCTGAGGGTGAGCGAAAGGCAGCATTAATCGCCGCTGTGTTCCACATCCAGGTTCTGGCATATGGCGATTCCTTGTGCATATTGTTGGATTTCGGCCTCCGTCCCTGAGCCTGAAACAGTATACCGCCCCACAAGAAATTGTTGCGAATTTGGTACCGGAATGGTGAAAGCGCCTTCTGTTCCTCCCGAGTGCCAATGTGCGTCTCGAATCTGTGTTCTGTCCTTAGTCCTTAGAAAAGAATTGCCATAGTAGGTCTGTTGCATAGAATTTCCTGAAAAAGGCGTCCTTCCCTTGTGCCTGAAAATAGTCAGATTTGCCTTATCAATTTGCATTTCCAAAACGTCTAGGTACAGTTTCAGATGGCCAGCAAAATGAGCGCTTATTCCGATGGTTTAAACCCTATCTACGCCTTATTGTATGTAGTAGCAAGCAACGTTTCCATCTTAAATTGCTTCACAAGAAGGCAAGGAGTTGTGACCATCGACAAAAAGCGCTTCTTTTGCTGCCCAGCTGACACCTTGCCACGCCATAGCGCGGCAAAGCACTTTAGTTGTGCCTGCCACATGGAAGGGACAAGCTGAGGTTCCAACGAACGGCTGCATTGACCCGTAAGAGGAACGATCTACCGAATAGTTTCTAATAATTCCCAGGAGATTATCTTTTTGATGGCAAGTAATTCGCTATTTTCCCAGGGCTGCAATCCCTTTAGAAATCGCAGGAATCGACATTGACATTGACTTGCAGCTACTTATCGCTGGACTATGAACCGTAGTCGCGTGGGGAAGATACCTGGTGAACACTAGTGAGCGCCATTTCCTTAAGAGAATTTCCCCCAAGAAAGCTATTTGAAACGGTGAACTATTGAATATCAGGAAATTATTAGAAGGCATACGGTAGTAGGCACGTAGTATCGTGCGCATAGTGGAGTGCTCCTTCCTGAAGGCCTCTTTCAACCGTTCAACCTTTCAACCATTCAACCAGAGCCATTCAAGCATTCAACCGACTACACTAATGTTCAACTACAAGGAAGGCCTTTCAAGGGGCGCATTCAGGTGCGCAGTATCACAGAAGTTTCTAATCAAACTAGTGCTGTCGTTGTCTGGGCAGTTTTGAGTTATGGCCGCAAATTCGTGTTGTCTTTGTCTTTGTCTTGTCCACAAAAACACTACACAGGGAAAACCTTTGTCCAGCAAAAGTTGCTTTGTTTGACGAAGGGACGAATTCATGGTGGGAATGAAGTGTCAATAGCACGAATGTGCCTAGAAGAGTTCGGCTCTGACAATTCGAAGCAAATTACCCGAACTAGAGCACTTGAAACCCTTTTGGCAGACAAGACTGGACTTGAGAAAGGCAATTGTCATGAGCCATTCCATAGGTTGGTCCTTGTCTGGAACCTTCGAGCGCCGTCTTGTCTTGTCATGTTTTGTGCGCAAGGACAAAGACAACGACTGTGCACAACGACAGCACCAGTTTCACCAATCTTCTCGTCCCAGTCTAAGACAGAGGCAGTGTTGCCGAAGTGGTGGAATCTCACAAGAAGCTTCTACTTGCCCAATGCCTTCGGGTAAATACTCAGTCTCTAGGGACCGACTGATGATGACTTGACAGAAGGTATTAGTAAAGCCTTCTCAGTTGTCATTTGGCTCATTCATCAAATAGGTACGTGTGCTGGCGATCAACAGTTTGGCAGCTATCGATGCCTCGATAACTGAACTGTACCAGCTCAGTTGTACACGAAATGAGCGAAACTCGTCAGTTGGGAAGTTGCAGATGTACAAAGGTTTAAGCGATTTTGGCAAAAGCTTGCGGCACTAAGGTTGCACAAAATTAGTTGACCCCTTGACGCTTGACTCTCAGCTCTTCGACCCAAGCGGTTTTAAGAACTCGCAAGAAGGTCGTTTCGACATTGCGCGCTTCTTGCGAAAGCGCCCTTTTCTTCAGCAACACTGTTCACCCTTCTACTATTCCAGCAGCAGCGCCAGCAGGGCCTCCTGCAAGCTCTCGGAGGAGAGGTCGGCGACGGCGGCCTCCTGTAGGGCGTCGACGACGTCGGCTGCCAGCGTCTCGAGACGGTCCACTGTCCATCCAGCCGTCTGCTGGACGAACGACTCCGTCGTGTCTCCAGTGACAGTGAGCATGGGGCCGTTTGACTTGGCCGTGGGTTGGCCATCCTAAGCAAAGGGACTCTGTTAGTAGTAAGCTACTCAAGATGGCCTTTGCGGCGCGACAAAACGGTAGGTAGTATGGTCTGTGAGAAGTTTTTGTAGCGCGACAAGCCCGAATTAGGAAATTTCGACAACCGAACTTGGATGGGGGAAGGAGGGAGGGAGCGAGAGAAGGAGGAGGGGGGAGTGAGGGAGCGGTGGGAGCCTTTGTCGTTGTTTGTTTTTGCTACCTTCATTCCTCCGATGTTCTCGCCGAGTATCTTCCTGAGGAAGAGCCGGCGATCGTCCTCGGTCGGCTTGTTGACGGTCACTTGTCCGCCCTCGCCGAAGAGAGTCTTGCAGTCGTCGTCGTTGTCGTCGTTGGCGCCGGTCGCCGTCGCCAGCAGCAGAACGGGCGCTCTGACGGGCCAGTTGTCCACATAGTCCCCTAGAATAGATGGCCGAAGCCTATCTTTGACATGTGGTCGCGGTCACGAGCGTTCTACCTTCTAATAGCCAGGCAATAAATGGTACATGACCTGCTTGCTCGAATGTCGACTAATGACGCATGCAGCGAATTATTTGTACAGCGTTTTTCGATGTCAAAGCACAATATGGTGTGGTGGGTCAAGTCAGCTAAACGTTGGCGCAACTCTTGAAAACAATACGAAACGTTGTTTTTTCGCCGCGCCCCAGTGCGGCGATACGCTGCATCCGGACGGCGCAATCCTCCAGAATGTGCAATATTGCACGATCTGGAGGGGTGCCCCTTCAAACTGCGCAGTATGGCGCGTTCTGGAGGGCAGCCCCTCCAGAATGTGCAATCATCTACTAGAACGTTGAATTCTTTAACTTTTACGTATAATTCTTTCGCCAGGAAGTTGTTTCCTTCCATATCAGGCTATGCTTAGGCTCGCCCTGCGCCCAGAGACGGATCACAAGAGTCTAGTCGGCGTCGCAGTCTGACGGGATCGAAGCTTAGGCTTAACGCGACCGGTGACCGACTTCAGGGCGCGCGGAGCGCGCCCTGAAGTTGGTGGTCGCGCTAAGCCTCAGTTTTCGACCCGTCAGGCGCGACGTCGACAGAGTTTTAGTGCAAACTGTAAGTGGGATGAACACATCTCCATCTAATTCACCTCCTGCTCAGGCCTGCTGAGCCCCGCCGACCAGAGATTGCGCGGTTTGGAGGGGCCGCCCTCCAGAACGCGCCATATTGCGTAGTCTGGAGGGAAACCCTCCAGATTGCGCAATCTGGCTGGATTGCGGAAAGTGGATGCAACATATATACGGACGCTATTGTCTGTTCGTGTTTCTGTCTGTGTGTGTGTGTGTGTGTCTGTCTGTCTGTGTCACAAAACTAGACATGACGGTTAGTGCCACCCAATGGAGTCGAATGCGCTGAGTAACGTGCCGTTGTCCGTTTCTGTTGCTAATTTCCCTATTTCGAGATATTTACAATTAAAATACGAAAATGTCAAAAATGACACTTTTATTTACAAATCGTATCGGCAGTTTTTGCTGAAATGGAAAGGGCACAAGACGCGATGAATTTGTGACATAGTTTCGGATTTTGGAATTCACCAAATTAGGGATATTTTCAAGGTTTTTGTCAAAATTCCCAAATTTCGAGCAATTCAAACAGCTTATATTTCAAAACTTCTTTGCACCGATGAATCGAGCATAGTCTGCCAAGTATTTAGCAAATAGTTTCAGCAACTATAATTAACGCAATTTAGGATATTTTCAAGGGTATTGTCAAAAAATCCAAAATTTCGACAATTTCAAAAAGCTTTTATGTCATAATTTCTTTACGCGAATGTATGGAGCATAGTCTGCCAAACATTTAACAAATAGTTTCAGATTTTGTAATTAACGAAATTAGGGATATTTTCAAGGGTATTTTTAAAATTCCCAAATTTCGGCAATTTCAAACAGCTTAAATTTCAAATCTTCTTTGCACGGATGTGTCGAGCATAGTCTGCCAAGTATTTAGCATATAGTTCCGGATTTTATAATTAGCGAGTTTACGTATATTTTCAAGGGTATTGTTAAAATTCCCAAATTCAGACAATTTCAAATGGCTTAAATTTCAGAATGTCTTTGCACGGTTGTGTCGGGCAAAGTCTGCCAACTATTTAGCAAATAGTTCTATATTTTTATACTCCACAAAAAGTGTGGAGTATATAGCGTTTGTGCGCGAAACACAGAAAATTACAGTCAACGGCGTTCGCGCGTGCAGCGGCCGATTTGCAAACGGTCTTTTGCGTTGGGTAGGCCTAGTAAGTGGGCAGGGTGGACACCAAACGGGGTCACGCTCCGGGACCCCGTTGGCGGGAAATTCAAAAATTTAAATTTTCAAAGTACTGAAAAAGGCATAGTACAAGGTAGAACTCGAAAAAGTTGCATATAATGGTATATACTATCTTTTGATATGTTGTAGTACTCGATAGGGCCGAGGGTGGAAAAAAAGAATTGGATCGCTGCGGGACCCATTTTGGCGCCAAATTTGAAAAATTCGCGAATTTCGGCCCCGGGTCGACTTTGACGGGCTGCTGTGCGAGCTAGGTAGCAGCTAGAGCGGCGAGACCGCTTTTGTTGCTCCTTCCCAGATGTCCTCTATCGAATGAGCCATGAACGGAGAAAATCGGGCGAAACACAAAAAAGTTATTTTCCCGCAACTTTTTTGACTCCGGGGTCGAAAATTGCAGTTTTCGCGTTACGGCGTCTGTTGCGCTCGAATGCGTCCCCGAATCGTTCCAAAAGTGGTTTCAAACGATTCTACGTTGAAATCTGGTCTAGAAAAGTGTTTTGGAAAAATTTTCAGAGCTACAGTAACCCTGCCGCGTCCATTTGAATTTTGGGTGTCGGGTCGACTTTCGCAATATTATACTCGATTTCGGGGTTTTCGGGGGCGCTGGTTACGAATTTGGCATTCGTTTAGCGTTTAGATGATGTTTAAGCGTACCTATGACGAATTCGCATGCTACCGTACCCCAAGTGCAGAATTTTGGTTCTACGAGTCCATAGGAAGTTAGGGGTGTTGTATGTCGATTCTGGGGTATTCTGGGATGTAGATCACGAATTCGGCATTAGTTTTGCGATTGGGAGTGTCAGGAGGCCACAACAGGAGAGCAGTCACCGTGCGTAGGAGTTCAAATTTGTGGAGTATACTGCGTCCCCCGGACGACTTGCCTGGTTATACTCCACAAAAATGTGGAGTATATAGCGTTTGTGCGCGAAACGCAGAAACTTTGAGTCAACGGCGTTCGCGCGTGAAGCGGCCGATTTGCAAACGGTCTTTTGCGTTGGGTAGGTCTAGTAAGTGGGCAGGGTGGACACCAAACGGGGTCACGCTGCGGGACCCCGTTGGCGGGAAATTCAAAAATTTAAATTTTCAAAGTACTGAAAAATGCATTAGGCAAGGTAGAACTCGAAAAAGTTGCATATAATGGTATATACTATCTTTTGATATGTTGTAGTACTCGATAGGGCCGAGGGTGGAAGAAATGAATTGGATCGCTGCGGGACCCCTTTTGGCGCCAAATTTGAAAAATTCGCGAATTTTGGCCCCGGGTCGACTTTGACGGGCTGCTGTGCGAGCTAGGTACCAGCTAGAGCGGCGAGACCACTCTTGTTGCTCCTTCCCAGATGTCCTCTATCGAATGAGCCATGAACGGAGAAAATCGGTTGAAACACAAAAAAGTTATTTTCCCGCAACTTTTTAGACTCCGGGGTCGAAAATTGCGATTTTCGCGTTTCAGCGTCTGTGGCGCTCGTATGCGTTACCGAATCGCTCCAAAAGTGGTTTCAAACGATTCTACGTCTGAATCTGGTCTAGAAAAGTGTTTTGAAAAAATGTCCTGCGCTACAGTATCCCTGCCGCGTCCATTTGAATTTTGGGTGTCGGGTCGACTTTTGCAATATTATACTCGATGTCGGGATTTTCGGGGGTGCTGATTACGAATTTCGCATCCGTTCAGTGTTTAGATGATGTTTGAACATACCTGTGACGTATTGGCATGATACCGTACTCCAAGTGTAGAATTTCGGTTCCAGGAGTCCATAGGAAGTTAGGGGTGTTGTATGTCGAATCTGGGGTATTCTGAGATGCAGATGACGAATTCGGCATTACTTTTGCGATTGGGAGTGTTGGAAGGCCACAACAGGAGAGGAGTCACCGTGCATAGGAGTTCAAATTTGTGGAGTATACTGCGTCCCCCGGACGACTTGCCTGGTATAATTAACGAATTTAGGGATATTTTCAAGGTTTTTCTCAAAATTGCCAAATTTCGACAATTTCAAACAACTTAAATTTCAAAATATCTTTGCTTGGATGTACCGGGCGTAGTATGTCAAGTAATTATGAAACAGTTTCAGATTTTAGAATTTAAGAAATTAGGGATATTTTCAAGGGTTTTGTAAAATACGGCAGATTTCGGCATTTTCAAATGGCGATAACTAAGCAATATTTTTCCATGGATGCGACGTGCAACGTATGTTTTGCCACCTATTCTATCGAACACGAAACGCGGCAATTACTGTGCGGTTCTGCAATCTACAGCAACGGTGTCGTAACCGCCCGCATTTGTGACCCAAAAGAAAAGGGCGTCGTCCCATTTAGACCCTCTTCATTCCAAAGTGAACCTGCGGCGAACATTCCTGATCCATTTATGGATCAGTACCCACCAATACAAATCTTATAGGCAACGATTGCCCAAGTATGGCACAAACTACCTTTGAAAACTTGAGGTAACTGCGGCGAAAATCCCCGAAGAAATGCTCAACTTTCTATTCTGACGCACTATTGAACATACTCCTCAAATGCACAACACACTATGCAATGCCAATCAACCATCATCGGGTACCCAGTTTTTTCGCTCGGCCTCAGCCGAGCGAACCCTATCAAGAGCTCGGCGTGCGTGCGTACGTACGTTCGTTCGTACGTCACGCTCGCTTCGAGCTTAATAACTCGCTCGTCAGACGTCGTAGGGTGGAGTTTGAGACATCGTCGAGTAGCCTGCGGACTCCTCTCGCCATCTGAGTATTCAAAACTGAAATAAGTTTTCAAACTCGCGCGCTACAGTATCCCAAAGTGGGGTCCATTTTAAGACAAAAGTTGACCGAAGCTAGTCAAATCGCATATCAAAGTGAAGCGCTCGAGCTCCTGAGCACGAATCCGACAACAAAAAGTTTCAAAAGTTTAAACAGAGAGCTACAGTAACCAAAACGCGTCGAAAACTGGAAACGACACGCTTGCTTCGGGCTTAATAACTCGCTTGTCTGACGTCGCTGGGTTGAGTTCGACACATCGACAGGTAGCCCTCGGACTACTCTCTCTCGCCATCTGAGTGTTCAAAACTGGAATAAATTTTCAAACTCGCGCGCTACAGTATCCCAAAGTGGGGTCCATTTTAAGACAAAAGTTGACCGAAGCTAGTCAAATCGCATATCAAAGTGAAGCGCTCGAGCTCCTGAGCACGAATCCGACAACGAAAGGTTTCAAAAGTTTAAACAGAGAGCTACAGTAACCAAAACGCGTCGAAAACTGAAAAGGACACGCTTGCTTCGGGCTTAATAACTCGCTTGTCTGACGTCGCTGAGTTGAGTTCGACACATCGACGAGTAGCCCTCGGACTACTCTCGCGAACTGTGACGTCGAAATAATAACAAGTTTTAAAAATTGCGCGCTACAGTATCCCGAAGTAATGTCCACGAAAAGTCAAAACTTCATCGAACCTAGTCGAATCGCATATCAAAATGAAGCGCTCGACCTCCTGAGCAAGAATCCGACAACAAAAAGTTTCAAAAGGTCAACGAGAGGGCTACAGTAACCAAAACGCGATGAAAACTGCAGACTTTGGTTGGTTATATCTTGGCACTCGTGCGTTGCAGAGGAGCGATCTTGACATCGCTGAAGAGCTCACTGGAAGTCAGCATCAAATCATGCTCACAAATAACCTGTCGTTTTGCGTTAGATTCCAGTGTTTTTTTAAATTTAGTCTGAAAAGATGATTTTCTTGGTGTGAAGAATTAAACCCGAGCGATACCAATGTTGCGTAGCAAGACCACTCCAAAAAGTGTAGTCGCGAGGAGAGTCAAAGACGCTGCACGAAATCGGAAAGGGCCTTGCTACAATCTCAGTAAAAAGTCAATGCTCAAAACCACTCCGCTTTTTAAAAGAGACTTGTTACTCTAAGCTTGTTGTATCTCGCTTGCCCTTTCTGGCCAAATGAGAATAGGTTCAACCTCCGACAAAGAATACAACTATCGTCTATTCTATTAAAAGTTCGTACTGGACAACGTACTCTTATTCGTACCTACTCCGTTACAACACGTTAGGTGCGGTTTTTTCTCAGTTTAGTTAAGAAAGATGAACTCACATAGGATCTGCCAGGCTTGCTCTGGCATAGCGGCGCGCCAAGTATTCAAATTCGGTATCATGACGACACCACCAGCAGTTGGGTTGCTGAAATAATCGCTTGAAGAGTGAACGGTTTGGTATTACCACCTATTTTGCTTTCTACAGTGGGAAAATGAGGTTAGAAAACTTTAGCTGTCTTCTACAATGGGTCTATTTGCAACAGAGCAACATTGCGATCGCACGGTTGGGGTTCGGGATAAACGAACGAACGAACGAACGAACGAACGAACGAACGAACGAACGAGCGAACGAGCGAACGAACGAACGAACGAACGAACGAACGAACGAACGAACGAACGAACGAACGAGCGAACGAGCGAACGAACGAACGAACGAACGAACGAACGAACGAACGAACGAGCGAACGAACGAACGAACGAGCGAACGAACGAACGAACGAACGAACGAACGAACGAACGAACGAACGAGCGAGCGAGCGAGCGAGCGAGCGAACGGACGAACGATCGAACGAACGAACGATCGAACGCACAACACGAACGCACAAAGGCGTCTCTGACAAAATTTCTAGCGGGGTGAAACATATACTCAAACCATATTCTTGATACGATTCTTCAGTTCGCACCTCTCGATCTCGGCCAAAATCGAGGTGACGACATCCACCGGGCTGGCCATCTCTTGATGCAGAAGCCTCAAAGAGAGGTCGTGTACCTTGAGCTGTATTCCTGAAAGGAGAAGCTTCGTGTAGAATGCGCTTCGAGACTTATTTCTAGACCGGTAGTGTACCTATACCTTGGATAGAGACAATGATTGGCAGATAAACAAATTCAAAACCCGACTTCCCCACTGCGTGAAGCTGGGGTAATATCACATACCGTAAATGCTTTAATAAGCCCCCACCTCGAATAAGCCCCATCCCCCCATCTAAGAATAACCCCCTCCCTCTCTAGAGGGAGGATGAAATTATCGGCCCATATTAGAGGATTAGGTACCTCTACCTAACAACACGTGAATGCTCACCCATTCGGTGGAGCAGCGCTGGCAGCAGGTGTCGGCTGGGTCGACCGTCTTTCTGGCGCAGCAGCAGCTTGGCCGAGCGCCACTTGGTCTTGTCGTCTGAGGCGGCGTTGGCGGCCACTCGCTTGGCCACACGGTGCTTCATGAGGGCGTCCATGGTGCTTTGGAGCAGCAGCCAGACGTCGTCTGGGACGGCGGCAGCCGTCGCCGAAGTTGTTGCAGAAGGGCGTCTAAAGACTGGTGATTAGTACAGGGCGTTTGGAGACGACGTGGTCGAATTTGCGTCCAATGCAGGGCTAGCTCTGTGCAGCGAACGCTCTGACGCGGTCGTTGCACTCGAAAGTCAACACTTTGGAAGAAGTCGTCTGAACGCGATCGACCTTTATATGTGTGTTTAGCATATTATTTAGTTACCGTAAATCCTCCAATAAGCGCCCTGGGCGCTTATTTTTTCAACCTACCTCTAGGGGGGGCGCTTATTGGAGGGGGGGGGGGCGCTTATTCGAGGGGGGGCGCTTATTAACTCGACCCCTCAGGAGTGCCAAAATTTCACCAAAATTCCCTGTTGTTGTCACATTTTTGCGCACATCTGCATAGATTTCAGGCTGAAACTGTATGGCTTTTGATCAGGATACCTGCATTTAGTAGTAGTGCTGTCATATGTAGCCTAATCTTGGGTTAGGAATGGTCGCAGAGCACATATGGTAGTGCTAGTACTGCTGGTACTAACAAAAGGTGGGCGCTTATTGGAGGGGGGGGGGCGCTTATTTTTTAAAACATAATCTAGGGGGGCGCTTATTGGAGGGGGGGGCGCTTATTCGAGGGGGGGCGCTTATTGGAGGATTTACGGTATGTGTTTTAGCATATTATTCGAGTGCGGTTGAGTTGGCATATTTGCACTGTTAGTAAATTGCATGAGCGATACACATATTGCATGTGATCAAGGACTAAGCTACTTCAGTTAGATCTCCAGTGTGCGAAGTCAAAGAAAGTGTCCACTGCAAATTCGCAGGGTGACGCTAGGCATTGAAACCCAAATTCCGGACAAATGGAGGGGCGGGGGGGGGGGGTGAGGTTTCGCAATGCGAGGTTGCTTGGGTTTCACCGCATTGCGGTCAATGTGGTTCCTGTCAAGCGTCAATTGGCTCAAGGGCAATTCCAGTGCGAATCAATCTCACTCGCCTTGCAGCAGCAGAAGGCCTGTAGGCCTTGATGGAGCCTTTGATGTGCTCGACAGTGACATCGAGCACCACCTCGTCGCGACCCTCGACCGACGGCTGGGGGAGCTGCTGCGCCAGTGCCTTCAGCACGGTCTCAGTGCACAGGTGCTGAAACGGAATGAACATGTACATGTACGTAGCTGCGCTTTAGGTCAAATTTGTGAGCGATGACTTGCTCTACAAGGTTCCCATGCTATGCAGGAGCATGGTTGGGAGGATGCGGACAACGCCTCTTTAGAAAGGACACGTAGCGCTCCTTGTTTAGAACGTACGGGTATGCAACGCGACTGCAACCTGTTGTGAGACCAGAAGCAACAACATTCAAGCAGTAGTACCCGGATTTCGGCCCCACTGAGCCCTTCCGCCGCAGCGGCCAGCTCGCTCAGCTCATCGTTGTTCGGCGCGTTCGGCCACTGCTTCGTGACGATCTGCAAGCCAACAAACTTGAACATAAAAACAAATAGTTAAGGAAAACATCGTAGAAATGTCACCTTGAATATCTCCTTTCGGCCGCCGATGTCGGGAAGGCCAACCTCCAGCACAAGGTCGAAACGGCCTGGGCGGCGCAGCGCCTCATCGACGGACTCGACCCGATTCGTCGCCGCTGAACATTGAATTGACTGACAATCAATTATTCGAGCAGTAGTTTAATTAAAACTGCCTCGAACATAACAACCAAAAAAAAGACTGAGACTCGCAGTTTGGTACTGGATTTTTCTATAATTAAGGCCACTCTTCCACTCATCAACACCTTTTTTTCCGATGATGGCCTGGGCTTATTTACGAAAGAATCTAGCAAAGGTTGTTTGAAGCTGATACATTTCGTGATATCAGCATACTTTCACAAAATTGTAAACAAACTTCACTAATAGAGTTGCCATAGTCTACTTTAGACTTCGAGCATTCGTCAAAAAATTATTCCACCAACTTCAAACCCACAGAAAGACACTCAGGCAGCGGATTACATCTAGTCTACACATCTTGTCTTGCCACTTTGGATAGTTATGTAGTCTGGAAATCAGTTTGGCTGTTGACGTTGAAACTGGTAAAGTGGCAAACTGCCACCGACATGAATGCCAGTGCCATAGTTTTAAACAAGATTAGAAGATCTGAAGGGACCATAGTCCCAGTGGGCACTCTTCTCCCTCATAATGAAGAATCATAACAGGTAAAGTGAGCTCATACAGCAAGAAGCCCACTAACCAATCGACCGATCAGCGATCCATCCTGGCTACTACCATACCAAAAACTGATCGGGAAGTGGGAATCGCCATCCTTTAAAACCTTACGCCTACATCCGACTACATAAGTGCACTTAGCTTCAGCCGAACCCACATAACCAAACTTCAAATGGGGACCGGTTGCACCAAATTCATCAAAAATGTTCTCTAGCAATCCCAAAACGATAAGGAACTATTGCGAATTCTAGCGACGCTGAAAAGCCAGAATTGAGTACTTTTGCAATGCATGTGTGCAGAGTACATATTATAAACACGGTACGTGTGCAGAGCAACTCTAGCAGCCAAAATATACAATAGATCTTCCGTCAAAACACGCGTCAGACAAGAAAAGTACCTCAATGCCTCGTCTCGATTTTCTCGGTGCCTGTTTTAGAACACGACAGAGTAGGCAACGTGAACAATTTAGAACCAGATAAGTATAAACAAGCTGTGTGTAAAAAGTTCAACCTATACTTTGTGTCTGTCAAATTTTGGTGAACAGTATAGTGAACTTTGTACACATCGTTAGTCGCATCTGGAGAAAGTGTCTTGAGAATGTGTACCTTAATGCCAAGTGCACCCATCCCCACGATACGGTTGTCTGTACAGCTGATCTGAAGCTCAGTGAGATCGCCGCGTTCGCTATATGTTATCGGCATGATACGACGCCGTTTATCTGATGTTTCCTACCAGTGTGAAAACGTCACATCCAACAAAAAAAACTTGCCAAAAGTTTGGTGCGAGCGAATTCCTCTGTTCAGCGTACGCATTTCTGTTTCATCAATAAACAACTGTTCTGGCCATCAGAGGAAAATCTCGATTTTGACATTTTTTTAAATATTAATTCTAAATATCTCGAAATTGGAATTTATCAAAACTGTAAAACTATGTCACAAATTCTTATTGACATACGGCCTTACCATTTCTGCGTTCAAATTCGTCAAAAAAACGACGTTCTATTTTGTCGATTTATGGAATTTTGAAAAATAATCACGTATTTCTATTAAATTCATATTTGCAAAAAATTTCTCTTGCGCTACAAATTATCCGCAGTCTATACTCTTTCCATTTCTGAAGAAATTTCGCCGCTATAACATCAGGTGAGAAAGTCGATTTTCGACATTTCCATATTTTGATTGAAAATATCTCAAAATTGCAATTATTAAAAACTGCAAAACTATGTCACAAATCCTTATTGGCATACGACCTTTCCATTTCTGCATTCACATTCGTCAATAAATGACGTTGTATTTTAGTCAATTTATGCAATTTTCACAAATAATCGCGTATTTCTATTAAATTCCACATTTGCAAAAAATTTCTTTTGTGTTACAAATTATCCGCGGTCCATGCTCCTTCCATTTCTGAAGAAATTTCGCGGCTAGCGCATCAGACGAAAAAGTCGATTTTCGACATTTTCGAATTTTAATTGCGAATATCTCGAAAATGCGAAATTAGCAACAGAAACGGACATCGGATCCGTACTCAGCGACATCGACTCTACTTGACCACATATGTCACTGACTTTACTTCGGTGCGACGGAAACACACACACACACACAGACAGACAGACAGACAGACAGACACACACACACACATTGTCATCCGTATATATACACCTCGCCGCGCTGAGGCGCGGCGAAAAAACGCCGAGAATGTCGATGTCCATGGCACGCACCTTACAAATTGCAAGGGTTCGTGTTGTCGCCTGAAAGAGCACGGCGAGACCCTTCAAATGTGTTGTCGACTGTTGCTCTATGAGTATAGACGAGTAAGTTAGGTAGAGCCTTTTCGGGTTTTTTCGCCCGGCCTCAGCCGGGCGAACCCCTACGAGAGCTTTTCGTGCGTGCGTGCGTGCGTCCGTCCGTCCGTCCGTTCGTCACGCTCTCAGATCTCGGCGTTGGTAAGTTGTAGGAAGGAGATCTTGGACTTTATGGATAGGTCTCGACTCACTGAGAATTGCGCTAAGAGGTTTCGAAATTCAAAAGTTTGAATTGCGCGCGCTACAGTAACCCAAAGGCCAAAACGGAAAACTGCTCTAACTCGCTCGTCTTACGTCGTAGAGCGGTGTGCGATAGGTCAAGTAAAAGGTCTCGACGTGCACTTTCATTTGGCATTAAAACTTTTGTCAATTACGCAAACACGCAACACGAAAAGCGACATTCTCGCGTTTTTAAGGCAGAAATCGCTCTAACTCGCTCAGCATGCGTCGTAGGAAGACGATCTTGGGTTGGTTGGATAGCTCCCGACTCACTGATCATTTGTTCTTCTATTGGTCGAAACTCAAAAGTTTGAATTTCGGGAGCTACAGTAACCCAAAGATTTAAAACGCGAAACATATCTAACTCGCTCGTCTTGCGTCATAGAGAGACGATCTTGAGTTCGTTGAATAGATTTCGGCACACTGATAATTCCGTTAAGAGAAGTCGAAATTCAAAAGTTTGAATTGCGCGCGCTACAGTAACCCGAGGGTCCAAAACGCAAAACGGCTCTAACACGCTCGTCTTACGTCGTAGAGCGGCGTGCGATAGGTCAACTAAAAGGTCTCGACGTGCTCTTTCACTTGGCGTAAAAATTTTGTTAATTACGCAAACACGCACCACGAAAAGCGACATTCTCGCATTTTTTGCGTAGAAATCGCTCTAACTCGCTCAGCGCGCGTCGTAGAGAGACGATCTTGAGTTGCTGGATAGATCTTGACTCACGGATCATTTGTTCTTCTATTGGTCGAAACTCAAAAGTTTGAATATCGCGAGCTACAGTAACCCAAAGGTTCAAACAGCAAATGGGCCCTAACTCGCTCGTCTAACGTTGTAGAGCGGCATTCGTTCGACCGTTTGAAAGCTTACGTTGAGGCAGTTGTTGAACGGTCATTCCTAAAGAAGTACTTTAGTTTTTTTAAACCCTTGTCTTACGAACAACTTTGTCTGCTAAAAAAAATTAATCCCGGGCGATCCCAATGTTGCCTTGCAACAACCGCTCAGAAATGCGTGTGTCTTGCTTAAAAAATTTATCCCGGGCGATCCCAATGTTGCCCTGCAAGAACCCCTCAGAAAGGAGCGTGTCAAAAGTAGCGCATGATTAGTGGACTCCGGGCGGGCGCGCGTCATATCGGAAAGGCTTCGAAATACTTTACAAAAGTATCCACTCTTTTACTCTTCCACTTTAAAACACTCACAAACCACTCTGTATTAATAAAACAACTCAACTTTTTTAAAACAGCTTGTTGCGACTTTGGGTTACTCTAACTCGCGAAATTCAATTTTTGCGCCTTCCCCATGGCATGACGGAAGAATCAGTGAATCGAGACCTGTCGAAAGAGCCTAAGGTCGTCTCTCCTCGACTTTCCTCCTTTGCATTCAGCTCAAAGCGCGTCTTCCTCAGTACTACCTGAACTGGAAATCGAGCTCGAGACCCTATGTGTCCAGCGCCTTCCTCTGGCCAGTCGAATAAAAGAGTCGACGCAACTGTGCAACTCTACATACAATGGCTCGACTTGCGACCGTTCCAATTTACACAGAAACCTCATCATCACCATTGCACTCCTCCCTTTTGGAGGGGAAGGGTGCCAAACTGGTGAAACTGAAACTGAACTGTTTCTTTAGGTTACCCTGTGACATCATTATTCATACCAATTGTGAACGGGTTCCGGCTGCGATCGTCGAAGCCGTCTAACTGCGTCAGCAGCTGGCTCACCACTGACACATTGAACTGCGAGCTATCAGAGCGCAACTGAAGAGGAATATTGCGGATATATGTACAATACTTTGTCGATACACGACTTATATGGTAATGCTCTAAAGAGGAGTAACAATGGCATACGGGCGCCAGCGCATCGATCTCGTCCATAAAGATGACGGACGGCGCAGTTAGTCTGGCCTGCTCAAAGAGGGCGCGGATGAACCCCTCCGTCTGGCCCACGTATTTCTGGTGGCACTCGGAGCCTGAGAGAAAACGGAGGTCCTTGCAGCTGCATGCTTGTTTGACTCCAAACTACCAAATTCCACATCTTATGTGTCACGCTGCCGTAGGTGGCTGGTTTAGTGAAGAATTTTGCTTGGAAATTGCTCCCGGTGCTGAGATTGGCGTCAAATTTCCCATTGAATCACGAGATTACTTCATTTTAATCGATGTCATTGGTGGAAAATTGAATAAGTCGAACGAATTGGTGAAAAATCTTTGAATTGAGGTGGACTCGTCTTTGTGGTGATCACGCACGCACGCACGCACGCACGCACGCACGCACGCACGCACGCACGCACGCACGCACGCACGCACGCACGCACGCACGCACGCACGCACGCACGCACGCACGCACGCACGCACGCACGCACGCACGCACGCACGCACGCACGCACGCACGCACGCACGCACGCACGCACGCACGCACGCACACACACACACACACACACACACACACACACACACACACGCCGGGCAAAGGAAGTCGTCACCACGCACCCTTCAGCTGATAGAAGGCTACTTCTCTGTCAGCCATGGCGTTGATCTCTGTCACAAGAGCCTTGGCCAGCAGCGTCTTTCCGGTCCCCGGCGGGCCATACAGCAACACTCCTAAACAAGCTTAGATAGAGTAACAAGACTAGTAGACTTGGAAGGGGGACGGGCAGAATCCAACGAGGTGATATTACTCCACCCCTTCCTTCAGAAAAATCTTAGGAGGTAAAGTGGACTTGTTACGCAAGAAGACACCTATTGACCTGACCAATGCGGCTGATCAGGCAGGTTTCCTGCCGATTCTGACCGCTAATTCAGCTTGACTAGTTGCCAACCGTCGTAGCTCTGACATCACGAAGCCAAGAGCCGCGAAACTCGCACATATTGAAGACTAATGATGTCCATGATTTGTGTTAAAATGTCGCTGTCCGTACCTATGTGTTCCGTAGCGGAAATTATAGGGTGTCGCGCAAGGTGTACTTTGATTTCCCTAATTTAGCACTTTTGTCACTCCGTAACTTGTCAGTTGAGCATTTACTGCGCGCCTAATGCCGTTTGATTCACAACATAGTAAACTTTAATGCTTTAGTCCTTGGATCGGCTCTCTAACAAGGTGTTGGAGTTACAGTGGAGCAAAGTTGGCCTGCAATGGTTCGTGGGCGGGCCTCCTCGTGGAGTGACGCAGGGAGTTGATCCCAGTGCGCACCAGCAGTTGTACCCTAACTTAGCTCCACTGTAACTCCAACGCCTTAAATGTTGGAGAGCCGAGCCGACCCAAGACTATGTTAAAGCTCCCTATGTTGTGAATGAAGCGGAACAAGCCGCGTTGCAATTGCTCAACCCAGCCCAAGTTACGGTGCGACAAAGGTGCACAATTGGGCAAAGCAAACACGTACAGTAGGCAGGTAACACCTTGCGCGACACCCTGCAACTTCCGCTACGGATGCTGCACGGAAGCGACGTGTGACACAAGCGACATTAGATCTACAGCATGTGTGAGTTTCGCAGCTCTTGGGGGCTGGCAACTAGTCGATCTAGTAAAACAGTGCAAACCCTGTCTGTAGGTTTGGATACATGTACACTCAGATGACAAATTGAGGGTCGCACAAAGTGAACTTTACAGAGGAGGGCGGAAGCAATGGCCGTGTGACGCGCTCACCTCTTGGCGGCTCTATTCCGTAGCTTCTCAGCAGCTGAGTGTGGCGGAGCGGCAGTAGTATGGCGACCTTGAGAAGGTCGACTTGTGCGTCTAGGCCTCCAACTGATTTGAATGAGACGCTTCGATCTATCGTAGCCATTCTGACAGTCTTGGCGCTCTTGTTGCTGCTGCGGTCTCTGTTGGCGTTGCTGGTGAGCCTGGCGTAAACAAGCTTTTTAAAAACAAGCTCCGGTATCAAAAAGTTGAATTCGTATTCTGACTGACATTGCAAAGACTTGCGTTCTTTCTGCAGAGAGTGCGAGAGCTCATCGCCCGTATTGCTCCGCTTCACGAGCTCCCCCTTCGCAAGAGGGTATTGCATAGCAATACTGATTTCGCCTGCAATTTGGCTTTTAAAGCAAGAACATCCCTCTTTCAAGCAACGCGTTGAAAAAAGTGACAAAAGCTTGTCAAAGTTTTGAGAAACATTTGACAAACACAAAAGAGCGCGCTACGAGCAATCAAGCGGTGTCGCACTTCTGTCCATGTAGCAAAACAAAGGTTGTTTTTGGTGCGTGTTTTGTAATTAAAAAATTTATGTCAGAATACGAAAGAGTGCGTCGAGAAGCCTTCGAATGACTTGCCGAATGTCGCTGTAATCGCAACAAGAGCAATTCAGAAAGATTCCAGCGAAAAACTCAAAACGATGGTTTCCATGATGCGTATTTTCGTAAATTAATTCTATTTGCTTACACACGAAAGAGCACGTCGGGAGCAGTGTTGCCGGAGTACTTTTTAAGGATTCTTAAAAAGTAAGTAACGAGTAAAGTACTAGTACTTTACTCTACTCGATGAGATTCTGAGCAATTTTACTTTACTTTACTCTACTCGATAAGAAATTCTCTACTTTTTAGTACTTTTTAGTACTTTTTAATTAACGAGTACTCTTTAGTACTCGATCCACTTCAACAGGAAGGAAATCACATTATTTTGCTGTGTGTCCACGAGCTGCAGTGCTCTAGCAGTTGGTGAAAACATCAAAATCCGAGAAAAACTTCAAAATCAAAATTATGTGTACCAAAGCAGCAATTGGGAGAGGGTGCCACAGGCATGACGTTGTATTAGAAACAGTCTGGCATACTCGCTGATATCAATATGTAGTCAGATAGGGGAGATCTGACAGTAGGCTGTTTGAGTTCGCAAGATGACTACCTAATTGTGATGCCACGACGTGTCTTCGACTTCAAGATTTTGAAGCTTTGCTTGCAGCTGAACTGGCTGTGCATTGTGCAGTGCATTGTGGCAGTTGATTGGTGACTGACGATTGCTGCAAAATCGGATAGTATTCTGACTGGTAGAAATTCCACCCTAACATCACTTGCACAAATGACATGCTCAGCACCAAAAGTGTGTACTTTTTAAGAAGAATTTTAGGATCATCTTAACGAGTACTTTTTAAGTACTCGGTAAAGGAAATCAGTTTGTACTTTACTCTACTCGATAAGAAATTCCGAGGTTGTACTTTACTTTACTTTACTCGATAAGAAAATCAAAGTTTCTACTTTACTTTACTTAACTCGATAAGGAATTCCTCTACTTCGGCAACACTGGTCGGGAGCTTCAAATTGACGTGTCGATTGCCGTTCTGCGAGGTAAGACGAGCAAGTGAGATCCGTGTTGTGCTTTTGCACGCTCGGGTTACTGTGAATCGCGAAATTCAAGTTTTTAAGTTTTGACCGATGGGAGAACAAATGATCAGTGAGTCGAGAGCTATCCAATAAGCTCGAGATCGTCTCTATACGACGCAAGTTTCGCGAGTTAGAGCGATTTTAGCGTCAAAATCTCGAGAATGACGTTTTCCGCAGTGCGTGTTTGCGTAACTGAAGAAACTTTTGCAGCATGAAAGAACACGTCGAGAGCTTTCATCTGACGTGTCGATCTTCGACGTAAGACGAGCGAGCTAGAGCCGTTTTGCGTTTTGACATTCGGGTTACTGTGCGTGCGCAATTCAAATTTTTAAATTTGAAACCTCTTTGCTGAATGATCAGTGAGTCGAGAACTATCCGTAGAGTCCAAGATCTCCTCTCTACGACTTTCCAACGTCGAGATCCGAGAGCGTAACAGACGGACGGACGGACGCACTGACGCACGAACGCACGCCGAGCTCTAGTAGAGTGTCGCCCGCCTGAGGGCGGGCGAAACAAGCTGCGTGTGTAAAAAGTTCAACCTATGCTTTGTGTCAGTCAAATCTTGGTGAACTGCATAGTAAACTTTACACACATCATTAGCCGTATCTAGAGAAGGTATCTTGACAATGTGTACCACAAATCAAGTGCAGCTATTATCACAATACGGTTGTCTGTACGGCTGATCTAAGCTACGTGATATCGCCGCTTTCGCCATGTGTTATCGGCATGATACGACGCCGTTCATCTGAAGTTTTATTCCTGTAGGAATACGCCACATCACACAAAAAACTTGTTTGGTGCAGTCGTTCTCGACCAGGTATTAGATCTACGTATTTCAGCGTTACTACGTTCATTTTTTGTCAGTTTATGGACTATTATCAAATAATTGCGTATTTGTATAAAATTCCACATTTGAAAAATTCTTTTGTGTTACAAATTATCCGCGGTCTCTGCTCTTTCCATTCCTGAAGAACTTTCGCCGCTGCCTCATCAGGTGAAAAAGTCGATTTTCGAAATTTCTGTGTTTAACTGTGAATATCTCGAAT
>JASAMZ010000614.1:0-42500 GCA_030248115.1 Linhomoeus sp. GSCO2_2 | reverse complement strand
TTGTCTTTGTCTCTGTCTTTGTCCTCCTTTTTGTCCTTTCCTTTGTCTTTGTCCTCGACTTCTTTGTCAAAGTCGGTCTTGTCGCCGTCGTCGCTGCTATCGTCGTCATCGTCATCGTCGCAGAAGTAGTCGCTGTCGGTGAGATTCTCAGAGTCGACGGTGCGATAGAGCGACGTCCACTCCTTCCCAAAGGCCGTCGCGTCTTTCCCCTGAATTGAATGAGTACTGCAGTCATTGTTCTGCAGGGTGCCTCAGCCCTCAGCTGACGCGCCCCATTTCAACCGTGGATTTCGTGCCCAGCCATTGTCTAAACTCTTTCCACGCGTGGTAGCTTTCATAGATTCTCCAATAACATCCTGGACCGCTGGACGCGAAAACTACCTATTCAACATAGACCTATTCAATCTCTAGATGGTACGCTTATTGGGGGGTGTTCCATGGGAATACCAATTCCTTGGTGCGCTTATTAGCCCGACCCCTCCAGAGTAATGAACTTCCATAAAATTTCCAGTTATGGGAGGACGCATACATATGCCCGGAGGGGCATGGGGGGATGGGGGGGGGGCGAGTTGGGTTCTAGCTGGGGGTGTACCGGAGTTTTCCGCTTAACCGCCCCCTCCTTTCGGCTCCATGACGGCCACGAAGTTGAGACAAAGCGGAAGCGGGGGGATAAGCGGAAAACTCCGGTACAAACATCTCCACCACCTTGCAGTGGTCCTTCACGTGCCGGCCCATGTTTCGCTGCAGGACCTCTCGGTGGCACTTGAGGCATCGTCGCTTCTCCGAGGCCGTGTGCTTGTCTCTGAGGTGTTGCTCGAGTGCGTCTCTGGAGGATAGCGCTGCTGAGCATTCCTCGCACTCGAAGGTGGCTTCGCCCTTCTTCTTCGGCAGGTGCTTCTGGCGAACGTGTCGCGCCAGCAGAGACGCTGTGTTCAAGCCTATCTTGAACGACTTGGGACATCCCTCAAAGGGACAGGCCTGGCCTGAAAGAGGGGAGGAGAAGCTTCGCTCGATAACACTGCTCGTTGCTTATATTATAGGCTGTATACCTATGTATGCATGCAGTGATGACAACTCGAAAGTCATCCAGTTTTACCCAGTTTATTTGACTGGATATACCCAATTTTTACCCAGTTTTGAATTCGTCGAAAACTTGCCCAGTTTTGCTTACATCTATGTAGGTACCGTACACCTTTACTGTAAATAGTTCCCCAAGTAGAACCCCTGGGGTTGTATTTTTCAAAGCGGATCTTAAGAGTGGGGGTCCATTCGAGAGGGGGTTCTATTCTAGGGATGGGGTAGTATTCTTCAGTAACATCCTTTGTGTCTCAATAGTTATTGCCAGAAACTTCTTGTTGCAACCCCATGGGGTTCTATTTGAGGGATGGGGGTTGTATTATTCAAAGGAGCCCCTCATACGTGTAAGCGCCAACCGGCCAGGGGGGGGGGGTCGGGGGGGGGGGGTATAGGGACCCCTCAGGGGGGGGGGGGGGGTCTGAGGTCCCTGGAGGGCGGGGGTCAAATGACCTAAAAATTTTGCCAAAAAAGTACCAAAAAAGAAAATTTTGCAAAAATTGGCCAAAAAGTGCCAAAAATCGCTTAATTTTGTCAAAAACGTCCAAAATATAGCGCCGCAGGCAAAAATTTTGCTATTTTCAAGCGCCGCAGGCGACATTTTTGCCATTTTTTCTCCCGTCCTCAGGCGGGCGAGACTATACGAGAGCTCGGCGTGCGTGCGTGCGTGCGTGCGTGCGTGCGTACGTGCGTACGTACGTACGTACGTACGTGCGTGCGTACGCAACGCTCCCAGATCTCGGCGTTGGAAAGTCGTAGAGCGGAGATCTTGGGCTCTACTGACAGGTCTCGACTCACTGATCATTCAGCTAAGAGGTTCCGAAGTTCAAAAGTTTGAATTGCGCGCGCTACTGTAACCCGTAGGTCGAAACGCAAAACGGCTCTAGCTCGCTCGTCTTACGTCGTAGAGCATCGATCGACACGTCAGGTGGAAGCTCTCGACGGCTCTTTCATGCGGCTGCAAAACTTTTTTCGATTACGCAAACACGCACCGCAGAAAACGCCATTCTCGATATTTTGATGCTAAAATCGCTCTAACTCGCCCAACTTGCGTCGTAGTGAGAGGATCTCAAGGTTATTGGATAGCTCTCGACTCACTGATCATATGTTCTCTCATCGGTGTAAATTCAAAAGTTTGAATTGCGCGCGCTACAGTAACCCGAAGGTCAAAACGCAAACCGGCTCTAGCTCGCTCGTCTTACGTCGTAGAGCGGCGATCGACACGTCAGGTGGAAGCTCTCTACGTGCTCTTTTATGCAGCTGCAAAACTTCTTTCAATTACGCAAACACGCACCGCGGAAAACGCCACTCTCAACATTTTGACGCTAAGATCGCTCTAACTCGCTCAACTTGCGTCGTAGAGGGACGATCTCGAGCTCATTGGATAGCTCTCGACTCACCGATCATTTGTTCTCCGATTGGTCGATACACAAAAGTTTGAATTTCGCGAGTTACAGTAACTCGAAGGTGCAAAAGCACAAAACGGCTCTAACTCGCTCGTCTTCGTCGTAGAGCGGCAATCGACACGTCAGGTGAAAGCTGTCGGCGTGCTCTTTTATGCGGCAGCAATATATTCTTTCAATAACGCAAGCACGCACCGCAAAAACGCCATTCTCGAGATATTAACACTATGATTGCTCTTTGGTACATGGACAGAAGTGCGACGCGGTTTGATTGCTCGTAGTGCGCTGTCATATGTTTGCCAAAACTTTTACAAGTTTTTGTCACTTTTTTAAAAGAGTTGCTTGAAAGAGGTGTCTTCTTGCTATGAAAACCAAATTGCGGGCGAAATCAATATTGCTATGCAATACCCTCTTGCGAAGGGGGAGCTCGTGAAGCGGAGCAATGCGGGCGATGAGCTCTCGCACTCTCTGCTGAAAGAACGTAACTCTTTACAATGTCAGTCAGAATGCAAACTCAACTTTTTAATACCGGAACTTGTTAAGCACCGCAGGCGAAAATTTTTGAAATTCTAGGGGGGGATCTTTTGGGGAAAGCGGGAGAGGGGTACCTGGGGGGTATGGGGGGAGGGGGGTACACTTTCGGCTAGGGGGGGGGCTTACCCCCCATACCCCCCCCCCCCCCCCCCAGTT
The DNA here is from genome assembly GCA_030248115.1 of Linhomoeus sp. GSCO2_2. NCBI lineage: Eukaryota > Metazoa > Nematoda > Chromadorea > Monhysterida > Linhomoeidae > Linhomoeus > Linhomoeus sp. GSCO2_2. The sequence continues at coordinate 39,333 of JASAMZ010000614.1, read as the reverse complement.
ACACGTATGGAGCCCCTGGGCTGGGGTCTACTCGAGGGATGGGGGTTCTAAATAGGGAAATACGGTAGCGCCTAGGCACTACTTTCTACCAGCAGAGTGCAACAAAGAAATCGGAAGTCGCTCACGACGTGGAGTCGACATTGGCGTTGTGGTCACGGAATCTTCGTACTGGTTGTTTCCGTAATAGTCGTATAAATAGTCGTAATAGTCGTAGTAATAGTCGTATTTGCTGAATCTGCTGCTGCTGATGTTGGTGCTGACGATGATGATGGAAATAGTGGCTAGCCAAAGGACGTTCATTCAATAACTTTCCAAAGGATTTGAGGATTCAATACCACGAACGAATTCCATTCTTCCGTACAAGCAAAAGGCCCATTCATAAAAGCCGTTTGAAAGGTTATTTTCAAATGTGAATCGGTGATCCCGATCCGTGGACAAATCACATAGAATGTTTGACAAGCACAAGGAGTTGAATCGAATTGTTGTCGAAATTTGTTTCCACGGTATGTCAGCTAATGGTGCAATGCGAAGACAAGCAAGCGACAGTTTCATAAAATTGTTGTCCTTTTATGAATGAGCCTCGGCGCCTGAAATGGAACGACGTAATGGGCTTCTTCGCTTCGCCTCGGTCGGGCGAAAACCTTACGCGAGCTTGGCGTGCGTACGTCCGTTTGTTTGTCTCCTCGTCACACTCACGGACGGAAAGAAAGAGCCGAGCTCTCTGCTTTTGATCGATCGAGTGACTGACTCAAGTTGCCAAATTCATCCTGCGCGAGTCGTACCATCGTCTATCCCCAAAGGTCAAATACAGTATTTCAAAAACGACGCTCGTTTTGCATCCAAGCCGACCGATGGATACTCGTTTTAGTTCCTTTTCAGTTTCAGAAGAGTTATGATGCTGGCTCACTTTCAGTTATGCCACCTTCTGAATTTCAGTTCCAGTCAGCATTGTCACAATATTTAACTTTTAAGTCGTACTTGGGTGTTAATATTGTGTGAATTAAGCAGATTCTGGAACAGATTTTTGACCGTCTTCTTTTGCGAGCTGTGCCAATTGTTTACCCAAGTCATTAGCTTAGTTGCGGAATTTGCTAGGAATTTTACGAAATTTTATTGGTATCTTGCCAAATGTCAGCATAAAATAACTGAAGCCAATCTGCGAGTTTCATTTTGTTTTAGTTAGGGTATTTCTGGCAGTTTAATTCAGGTTCAGTTTTAGCTAACTGATTATAACTGAAACTGAAAGTGAAACTAGAATGAGTATCTCAATTGGCCACTCTGCTTACATACATCACAAAATGACCTCGGCGTATTGTTTGAAAACGCGCAACACGCTCTTTTGCGTACCGGAAATTTCCGCTTTTAACACTTTGAAGATCACACATGCACTTGATCTCATTCCTGAAGTTGATCTCATTATTGATAATGAGATCAATGCTGAAGCATAGGAGGAGGGTGTTTCTAATTATATCTCCCGCTAGAGTGGACCGATCGCGCTGATTTCTTTTGCATTCGACTCGTCACTAAGTCCTGCATCAAAACATGTCTTCACCGCCGCCACCAGTCGCCTCTTGCAGTTGCACTGGAAAAGGGCATACATAGTGCAGTTTTCAATTCACAGGCACACAACGAAAGTTGCACACATAGTGCAGTTTTCAATCCTGCATCGATTGGTCTTAATCTCGCCTCGCTCCGTTGTGCGGTTCGCGAGATATGGAGTTCCGAAGTTTGATGCTCAGTTGAAATGTTTCTCAAAGTGCTTAGGTTTGTGTCCTTATAACTCGAGCGTCTAATCACCTATCTATGCAAAACTCATGCGGTGGGTAGGCACAGAGAATGGGTAGTTTTTTCGCCCGCCCTCAGGCAGGCGACACCATACGAGAGCTCGGCGTGCGTGCGTGTGTGCGTGCGTGCGTGCGTGGGTGCGTCCGTGCGTCCGTCACGCTCTCAGATCTCGGCGTTGGAAAGTCGTAGAGAGACGATCTTGGGCTCTACGGATAGGTCTCGACTTGCTGGTAACGTGCCTCGAGAAAGCGACATTCAAAAATTTGAATTGCGCGCGCTACAGTAACCCGAAGGTCGAAACGCAAACCGCTCTAGCTCGCTCGTCTTACGTCGTAGAGCGGCGATCGGCACGTCAGGTGAAAGCTCTCGACGTGCTCTTTCATGCGGCTACAAAACTTTTTTAAATTACACAAACACGCACTGCGGAAAACGCCATTCTCGACGTTTTGATGCTAAAATCGCTCTAACTCGCCCAACTTGCGTCGTAGTGAGAGGATCTCGAGCTTATTGGATAGCTCTCGACTCACTGATCATTTGTTCTCCCATCGGTGTAAATTCAAAAGTTTGAATTGCGCGCGCTACAGTAACCCGAAGGTCCAAACGCAAACCGGCTATCGCTCGCTCGTCTTGCGTCGTAGAGCGGCAATCGACTCGTCAGGTGAAAGCTCTCGGCGTGCTCTTTCATGCGGCTGCAAAAGTTTTTCAATCACGCAAACACGCACCGCGGAAAACGCCATTCTCAACATTTTGACGCTAAGATCACTCTAACTCGCTCAAATTGCGTCGTTTATAGCGGCAATCGACACGTCAGGTGAAAGCTCTCGGCATGCTCTTTTATGCGGCAGCAATATATTCTTTCAATAACGCAAGCACGCACCGCAAAAAACGCCATTCTCGAGATTTTAACACTAAGATCGCTCTTTGCTACATGGCCAGAAATGCGACACGGTTTGATTGCTCCAGTACGATCTTTTGTGCTCTGCCTCTGTCAAATGTTTGCCAAAACTTTTACAAGTTTTTGTCGCTTTTTTAAAAAAGATTGCTTGAAAGAGGGATCGTCTTGCTCTAAAAGCCAAATCGCGGGCGAAATCAATATTGCTATGCAATACCCTCTTGCGAAGCGGGGGCTCGTGAAGCAGAGCATGCGGGCGATGAACTCTCGCACTCTCTGCAGAAAGAGCGCAACTCTTTTGCAATGTCAGTCAGAATACAAACTCAACTTTTTAATACCGGAGCTTGTTGAAAAAGTTTCATTGCATTCTGGCTTTCAAGGGTCAGTTAACAGAGTTTGCAAGAATGTCGGTTAATGGTCCAAGACATTCGGAGTGGTAGATGCCAAATTGGTATCCCAAAGTATTGCATGTAGCTTGTTGCTGACACACCTAATTCCAGTGAAACTTTTCCAAAAACTACGCATTCTCTGTGCCTACCCACCACATGAGTTATGCTTAGATAGGTGATTAGACACTCGAGTTATAAGGACACAAACCTAAGCACTTTGACAAACATTTCAACTGAGCATCAAACTTCGGAACTCCATATCTCACGAACCGCACAACGGAGCGAGGCGAGATTAAGACCAATCGATGCAGGATTGAAAACTGCACTACGTGTGCAACTTTCGTTGCAATTAATAAAATTCCAATTTTCCAAGCCCTTTTCCAGTGCAACTGCAAGAGGCGACTGGTGGCGGCGGTGAAGACATGTTTTGATGCAGAACTTAGTGACGAGTCGAATGCAAAAGAAATCAGCGCGATCGGTCCACTCTAGCGGGAGATATAATTAGAAACACCCTCATCCTATGCTTCACAATTGATCTCATTATCAGTAATGAGATCAACTTCAGGAATGAGATCAAGTGCATGTGTGATCTTCAAAGTGTTAAGCCCGCCCCAGTCGCGATTTTTAGGCCGTGGAAAATCATCATGGTGGTGGGCTAATATGCGGAAATATCCGGTAGCGTCGAATTTCATTCGAAAACTGCAAAACGCGCGATTTGGCAATTCTGAGATTTTTTGAAGCACTAGATCAGTTCTCGCTCGTCCTGCAGAAGGCTTCCGAAGTAGTCAAGTCAGAATCGTCAGTCAAAATACAAGGTTCGGCTTAATATACCGAGAGCTTGTTGTTACACAGCACACACGTATATAGAAAAGGCTTTATGAGTCCGCGGTGCAAAGGTCCATACAATTACTTACACTAATCGCGCCAGCATTACAAGCATAATAGTTGTAGACTATTTAGAAAAGTCAGTCTGCAAGAATGGTCATGTGTCGTCTTTCTTATGGGATAGTGAGACAACAGCTATGCCAAGAATTTCTAGAATTTCTGCTGGACATCTTTCGAAGCAAGGCACTGCATACATGCCTGCCCGTTACGTCACCGCAACTGGGAATCAACCATTGATTGGGTACTCTGAGTCAAAATGCTGCCAATCCTTGAGTCAACTTGTTTTACGTGACGTAGAAAACCGGAGTTTGATCTGTGTTTCGGTTTAATATTGGTGACACGTTGCCTTTTTTTCGCCCGGCCTCAGCCGGGCGACACCCTAGGAGAGCTCGGCGTGCGTGCGTGCGTGCGTGCGTCCGTCCGTCCGTCACGCTCTCAGATCTCGGCGTTGGAAAGTCGTAGAGAGACGATCTTGGGCTCTACGGATAGGTCTCGACTCACTGATCATTAGTCATAACCGGTGTCGAGACTCAAAAATTTGAATTTCACGAGTTACAGTAACCCGAAGGTCCAAAACGCAAAACGCCTCTAACTCGCTCGTCTTACGTCGTAGAGCGGCGATCGACATGTCAGATGAAAGCTCTCGACGTGCTCTTTCATTCGGCTGCAAAAGTTTTGTCAATTACGCAAACACGCACCGCGGAAAACGCCATTCTCGAGATTCTGACGCAAAAATTGCTCTAATTCGCTCAACTTGCGTCGTAGAGAGACGAGCTCGAGCTTATTAAATAGCTCTCGACTCACTGATCATTTGTTTTCCAATCGATCGAAACTTAAAAACTTGAATTTCGTGATTTACAGTAACCCGAAGGTCAAAAGCAGAAACGGCTGTACTCACTCGTCTTACGTCGTAGAGCGGCGATCGACACGTCAGTTGAAAGCTCTCGACGTGCTCTTTCATGCGGCAGCAACAATTTTTACATTGCGCAAACACGCACCACGGAAGACGCCATTCTCGAGATTCTAACACTAAAATCGCTCTAAGTCACTCAACTTGCGTCCTAGAGAGACGATGTCGAGCTCATTGCATAGCTCTCGAACGTCCTCTTTTATGCTCTGTCAAATGTTTGTCAAACTTCGGCAAGTTTTTGTTACTTTTTTTAAACCGTTGCTTGAAAGAGGGATCTTCTTGCTCTAAATACCTAATCCCGGGCGATATCAATATTGCTATGCAATACCCTCTTGCGAAGGGGGAGCTCGTGAAGCGGAGCAATACGGGCGATGATCTCTCGCACTCTCTGCAGAAAGAACGCAACTCTTTGCAATGTCAGTCAGAATGCAAACTCAACTTTTTAATACCGGAGCTTGTTTGAGTTGTGGTTGTTTTTTTTTGGGGGTTTTGGTTTTTTTTTTGGTTCTTGGGTGGTTTTTGTTTTTTTTTTTTTTTTTTTTTTTTTTTTTTTGTTCTGTTTTTTTTTTGTTATTTTTCCGTTTGTTCTGGGGGGGGGGGGGGGGGGGGGGGGGGGGGGGCCGCGCGGCGGGGGTTTGGGGGGTTTTTCCGGTGTGCTTGCTGGGCCCCTGAGCGGTTGCCATGTAAGTTGGTCGCTGACTGCACGGTGCCAACTGCCAGCAGGCCATAATAATTGAAGTACCAGCAGAAAAATGACCTGCATTTACCTACCTACACCTGGTTGTCTTGAGATCAATCAATGCTGTTGAGATAATTGGAATTTGAAGTGGCCTCAGGTCTGGCCTGGCTAAGGTGGTACTAAGTACTCAGTTTACCATTGCAAACTCAACCACAAATTGGCAAAGTTGAGTTCTGCGTCTTGTGAAACGTAAAAGCGAAAACTTCAAAACAGACGACACTGCATTTGGCCACTTCAAATGTAATGCTACAGCAACCAATATTAATTAGCGCGAATGGCTTTGTTTTAGAGTGACGGTCCAGTATGGGTATCTTGGGATAAAGATTACATCGACACGATGCTGTTGCAACAGCGAGTTATGCGATCTCCCATCGAATGTGCCGCCGCCTGGTCAGTACAAGAAAGGCGCAGCTCCGTGGTCGCCACCAGTTTCCGTGAGTGAATCCTAACAAGCTCCGGTATTAAAAAGTTGAGTTTGTAATCTGACTGACATTGTAAAGAGTTGCGTTCTTTCTGCAGAGAGTGCGAGAGCTCATCGCCCGCATGCTCCGCTTCATGAGCCCCCGCTTCGCAAGAGGGTATTGCTTAGCAATACTGATTTCGCCCGCGATTTGGCTTTTAGAGCAAGACCATCCTTCTTTCAAGCCATTCAAGCTTTCAAGGTCAGTGAGTCGGGAACTATCCAAAAAGCTCGAGATCGTCACTATACGACGCAAGTTGAGCGCGTTAGAGCGATTTTAGCGTCAAAGTGACGAGAATGGCGCTTTCGGCGGTGCGTGTTTGCGTAATTGAAAAACTTTTGCAGTCGCATGAAAGAACGCGTCGAGAGCTTTCACCTGACGTGTCGATTGCCGCTCTACGACGTAACACGAGCGAGCTAAGGCCGTTTTGCGTTATGACATTCGGGTTACTGTGCGCGCGCAATTCAAATTTTTGAGTTTCGAAACCTATTAGCTGAATGATCAGTTAGTCGAGACCTATCCGTAGAGCCCAAGATCTCCGCTCTGCGACTTTCCAACGCCGAGATCTGACAGCGTTACGTACGCACGCACGCACGCACGCACGCACGCACGCACGCACGCACGCACGCACGCACGCACGCACGCACGCACGCACGCACGCACGCACGCACGCACGCACGCACGCACGCACGCACGCACGCACGCACGCACGCACGCACGCACGCACGCACGCACGCACGCACGCACGCACGCACGCACGCACGCACGCACGCACGCACGCACGCACGCACGCACGCACGCACGCACGCACGCACGCACGCACGCACGCACGCACGCACGCACGCACGCACGCACGCACGCACGCACGCACGCACGCACGCCGAGCTCTCGTAGGGTGTCGCCCGCCTGAGGGCGGGCGAAACAAGCTGTGTGTGTAAAAAGTTCAACCTATACTTTGTGTCTGTCAAATCTTGGTGAAGAGTATAGTGAGTTTCATTCGCATAATTAGCCGTATCTAGAGAAGGTATCTTGAAAACGTGTACCACAATTTAAATGCAGCTATTACCACGATACGGTTGTCTGTACAACTGATCTAAAGCTCAGTGATATCGCCGCGTTCGCTATCTGGTATCGGCATGATACGACGCCGTTGATCTGAAGTTTTATACCTGTGGGAATACGCCACATCGAACAAAAAAACTTGCCAACTGTTTGGTGCAGTCGTTCTCTACCAGGAATTTCGTTTGGTTGCGTACTTCTGCGTTATGACGCTTTTGTCAATTTATAGAATTTTGGCAAAGTGTGGAGTATTTCTATACAATTCCACAATTGCAACAAATTTTGGTTGTGTTACACATTATCCGCGGTCTATGCTCTTTCCATTTCTGAAGAAATTTCGCCGCTAGTTCATCAGGCGACAAAGTCGATTTTCGAATTTTTTCGCCCGCCCTCAGGCGGGCGACACCCTAGGAGAGCTCGGCGTGCGTGCGTCCGTCCGTCCGTCCGTCCGTCCGTCCGTGCGTTACGCTCTCAGATCTCGGCGTTGGAAAGTCGTAGAGAGGAGATCTTGGGCTCTACGGATAGGTCTCGACTCACTGATCATTCAGCTAAGAGGTTTCGAAATTCAAAAGTTTGAATTGCGCGCGCTACAGTAACCCAAAGGTCAAAACGCAAAACGACTCTAACTCGCTCGTGTTAAGTCGTACAGCGGCAATCGACACGTCAGGTGAAAGCTCTCGACGTGTTCTTTCATGCGTCTGTAAAAGTTTTTTCAATTACGCAAACACGCACCGCAGAGTACGCCATTCTCGGCATTTTGACGCTAAAATCGCTCTAACGCGCTCAACTAGCATCCTAGAGAGACGATTTCGAGCTTTTTGGATAGCTCCCGACTCACTGATCATTTGTTCTCCCATTGGTCGAAACTCAAAAGTTTGAATTTCGCAAGTTACAGTAACTCGAAGGTGCAAAAGCACAAAATGGCTTTGACTCGCTCGTCTTACGTCGTAGAGTGGCAATCGACACGCCAGGTGAAAGCGCTCGACGTGTTCTTTCATGCGGCTACAAAAGTTTGCTCAATTACGCAAACGCGCACCGCGGAAAACGCCATTCTCGTGATTTTGACGCTTAGTTCGCTCTGACTCACTCAACTTGCGTCGTAGAGAGACGATCTCGAGCTCGTTGGATAGCTCTCGACTCAATGATCATTCGTTCTCCATTGGTCGAGACTCAAAAGTTTGAATTTCGGGAGTACAGTAACTCGAAAGTGCAAAAGCACAAAGCTGCTCTAACTCGCTCGTCTTGCGTCGTAGAGCCGCAATCGACACGTCAGGTGAAAGCTCTCGGCGTGCTCTTTCATGCGGCAGCAATAAATTTTTCAATAACGCAAGCACGCACCGCAGAAAACGCCATTCTCGAGATTTTAACACTAAGATTGCTCTTTGCAACTTGCAGAAGTGCGACACGGTTTGATTGCTCGTAGTGTGCTCTTTTGTGCTCTGTCAAGTGTTTGCCAAAACTTTCACAACTTTTTGTCACTTTTTAAAAAGTGTTGCTTGAAAGAGGGATGTTCTTGCTCTAAAAGCCAAATCGCGGGCGAACTCAATATTGCTATGCAATACCCTCTTGCGAAGCGGGGGCTCATGAAGCGGAGTATGCGGGCGATGAGCTCTCGCACTCTCTGCAGAAAGAACGCAACTCTTTGCAATGTCAGTCAGAATACAAACTCAAGTTTTTAATACCGGAGCTTGTTTACATTTTAATTGTAAACATCTCTATATTGCAATATTTCAAAACTGTGGAACCATGTCACAAATGCTTATTACCTTACGACCTTTCAATTTCTGCATTTACATTCGTCAATAAATGACGTTCTATTTTTGTCAATTTATGAAATTTTGACAAATAATTGCGTATTTCTATGAAATTCCACATTTGAAAAAAATTTCTTTTGTTTTGCAAATTGTCCACGTCCTATGCTCTTTCCACTTCTGAAGAAATTTCGCCGCTAGCTCATCAGGCGAAAAAGACGATTTTCGACATTTTCATATTTTAATTGTAAAGATCTCCAAATTGCAATTTTTCAAAACTGAAAAACTATGTCACAAATTCTTATTGGCTCACGACGTTTCAGTTTCTGCATTCACATTTGTCAATAAATGACGTTCTATTTTTGTCAATTTATGAAATTTCGACAAACAATTGCGTATTTCTATCAAATTCCACATTGACAAAAAATTTCTTTTGGGTTACAAATTATCAGCGGTCCGTGCTCTTTCCATTTCTGAAGAAATTTCGTGGTTAGCTCATCAGGTGAAAAAGTCGATTTTCGACATTTTTGAATTTTAATTGTGAATATCTCGAAAATGCGAAATTAGCAACAGAAACGGACATCGGATCCGTACTCAGCGACCTTGACTCTACTTGACCACATATGTCACATATCTTACTTCGGTGGCACGGACGGACGGACGGACGGACACACACACACACACACATTGTCAACCGTATATATACACCTCGCCGCGCTGAGGCGCGGCGAAAAAAGCACGGCAGAATTGTCTGCTTTGGGTGTTTCACCGAACCTTGTTGACTCTAACTGACGCATACATGCATATTTTGCCTGCTGAACCAAGGCTGTTTCCTTTGGTCGCTGACAAAGTAGACTAAATGTACGTTCATCTGCAACTGGTCGAACACCGTTTGTCCTCACCATAGCTCCCCTCCATCATCTGCAGGATACAAAGTGTCTCAAGTACGCCACCTTCAACCAGAGCAGCTACAGTAACGCGTTGAAGGCCGCGCAGGCCTCTGTAAAGGCCCACAAGATCAATCAGTTCCACTGCGGCTACAGTAAGAGGGACTTCGACGATGTGGACGGGTGCCGGGTAGTGATGACAAGGGTGGCGAAGAGCCCGGCCAACGGGATGGGGACAATCACACAGTTTGGCGGACTATGCTACTGTCGTGATCTACAACCAACTGGTTGCAGGTACTGCACATCGGAAACAGTTGGGGCAGAGAAATGTTCGGACAAAGCCGATGAATTTTATTCGCGCATGAAAAAGTTCGGACAAAAGCCCTCTCAGAGCTAACAAAGTACTGCGCTGTTATGTTGAACTGCCTGTTCGGATTTCGGATATTGTTTGAACAAAAGGGCACTGTTCGAATTGTCCGAACTTTTTTCACGTCTGAGCTTTTCCCGATTTACAAAATACCGCACGCACTGTGCGTTATGAAGCTCCTAGCTCCAGTACCCAGCGCAGCACGCTGTGTGTAGTGTAGTAGAGATGTGGTGTATGGTATTGGAATGTAGCGTGTTCAAAACTCACGTGGTTGGTTCAGCGTAGTTTGGCTAAGTCAGTGGCACTAGTAAAGTAACCCATGGTCCCTACAGAGAGCAAGGTTCCATAACCAAGAACGGAGAGGCTATAACGGACTACTCCTGCTGCTGCAAAACGAGTGATTGCAACGTGCCAACCATGATCCCGGAACCCAGAGCGGCAGTAGCTTGTCTTAATAGCGCCAATTGAAAATTCAGTGATGAAATTCTTTCAAATCTCAGCATAACATTTCCAGTAAATGTTACACGGACAAATGACAAACGGGCAAATATGGCTACCAATGACGATTGACAGTCGACCTTGACACATCTACTATCCAGTGCGCACTATCGTCTACACCAAGCCAAATTCAAAATAGTGGCCTGGGCGATACAGTTTGCACAAAGTTACTGAGTCGACCGTAGTCCGTCTTCTGTTCTTGCCAAGATTCTTCGCTTCTGCGCACGTTAGTCGAGTGTACTATAATAACTACTCCAATAAGCCCCCCACTTCCCTGACGTCGTGACGAAGCACGTTGAGTGGGGGGGGGGGATTGTTTATTGAAGATTCACGGTAGGTTCCAAATTCAAACGAGCGCCGAGCTACTGCCTCCCAGCCTGCTCTTCCCAAAGTGTCACAAGTTCCTCGCAAAGTCGGACAAAGGTCACCGGGCCGCTGTGGACGCCGCGTTGAAGTCGTCAAAGGAAGTCCAGTGCACCATCGGCGACAGAACGGCTATGAAGGACCTCACCACACTTGAGACCCTCAAGGGTATATTAGGGGGAGTGCGTCAGATCGACGGTTGCGGAGTGCTGGCGGACGAGGTTCGAACCCCAGCGGGAGATTACGTACACAACGAAGTAATAGGAATGTGCTACTGCAGAAGCTACGAAGCGGTCGAGAAGAAAAACGGCTGCTCGTGAGTGCTTTCCATTTTGAAAGCGCAAGCAATGGCTTCGTCAGGAAATGCGCGCACGAATCCGAGATGTCAAATTCGCCCGCCGTGTTCCATGGCCATGCATTTGAAATTCAGAGACGTATAAGCAGTCACATTATATATATATATGTACTATAGGTATATATATTATATATATATATGTACTATATGTACTATTTGGCTAGGATGTGCCGAATATGTTACCGCGTGTCGTTGTGACCTTTGCGCAGTTTGTGTGGATGATTTTAGTCGAAAATGCTTTCTTTCAATCAATACTGGTACTATTCTTTCTTTAACAAATTGGTGGGCGGCGCAAAGTGCCGCATTTGCTACACCATAGGAATATCGTTTAATACTCTTACTTTTAGATGCTTCATGCTTGGAACATATTCCCCTTTCTGCCTTTAGGCATTTTACATGAAATACTCTTACTTTTTGATTGGCGGAGTTAATCAACCCACGTTACCGATGTAGGCCACCTTGAGACATGACTGTAAAGGCTCTCGTACGAGTTTGACATATTTTGGTAACGTACGGGACGAGCAGGACAATTTGATAGCACGCACGCAGGGCCTCCTGAACGAGCGGAGGCACTTTGAGGCACGCACAAAACTTAACAGGACAATTTTGGGACACCTATGCAGGGCCTCCTGAACGAGCGCGGGCACTTTGAGGCACGCACAAAACTTAACAGGACAATTCTGGGGCACCTATGCAGGGCCTCCTGAACGAGCGGGGGCACTTTGAGGCACGCACAAAACTTAACAGGACAATTTTGGGGCACCTATGCAGGGCCTCCTGAACGAGCGGGGGCACTTTGAGGCACGCACAAAACTTAACAGGACAATTCTGGGGCACCTATGCAGGGCCTCCTGAACGAGCGGGGGCACTTTGAGGCACGCACAAAACTAACAGGACAATTTTGGGACACCTATGCAGGGCCTCCTGAACGAGCGGGGCACTTTGAGGCACGCAGAAAACTTAACAGGACAATTTTTGGGCACCTATGCAGGGCCTCCTGAACGAGCGGAGGCACTTTGAGGCACGCACAAAACTAACAGGACAATTTTGGGACACCTATGCAGGGCCTCCTGAACGAGCGCGGGCACTTTGAGGCACGCACAAAACGAACAGGACAATTTTGGGACACCTATGCAGGGCCTCCTGAACGAGCGGGGGCACACACCTATGCAGGGCCTCCTGAACGAGCGGAGGCACTTTGAGGCACGCACAAAACTTAACAGGACAATTTTGGGGCACCTATGCAGGGCCTCCTGAACGAGCGGGGGCACTTCGAGGCACGCACAAAACTTAACAGGACAATTCTGGGGCACCTATGCAGGGCCTCCTGAACGAGCGGGGGCACTTTGAGGCACGCACAAAACTAACAGGACAATTTTGGGGCACCTATGCAGGGCCTCCTGAACGAGCGGGGGCACTTCGAGGCACGCACAAAACTTAACAGGACAATTCTGGGACACCTATGCAGGGCCTCCTGAACGAGCGGGGGCACTTTGAGGCACGCACAAAACTAACAGGACAATTTTGGGACACCTATACAGGGCCTCCTGAACGAGCGGGGGCACTTTGAGGCACGCACAAAACTTAACAGGACAATTTTGGGGCACCTATGCAGGGCCTCCTGAACGAGCGGGGGCGCTTTGAGGCACGCACAAAACTTAACAGGACAATTTTCGGGCACCTATGCAGGGCCTCCTGAACGAGCGGAGGCACTTTGAAACAAGCACAAAACTTAACAGGACAATTTTGGGACACCTATGCAGGACCTCCTGAACGAGCGGAGGCACTTTGAGGCACGCACAAAACTTAACAGGACAATTTTGGGGCAACTATGCAGGGCCTCCTGAACGAGCGGGGGCACTTCGAGGCACGCACAAAACTTAACAGGACAATTTTGGGACACCTATGCAGGGCCTCCTGAACGAGCGGAGGCACTTTGAGGCACGCACAAAACTTAACAGGACAATTTTGGGGCACCTATGCAGGGCCTCCTGAACGAGCGGGGGCACTTCGAGGCACGCACAAAACTTAACAGGACAATTCTGGGGCACCTATGCAGGGCCTCCTGAACGAGCGGGGGCACTTTGAGGCACGCACAAAACTTAACAGGACGATTCTGGGGCACCTATGCAGGGCCTCCTGAACGAGCGGGGGCACTTTGAGGCACGCACAAAACTTAACAGGACAATTTTGGGGCACCTATGCAGGGCCTCCTGAACGAGCGGGGGCACTATGAGGCACGCACAAAACTTAACAGGACAATTCTGGGGCACCTATGCAGGGCCTCCTGAACGAGCGGGGGCACTTTGAGGCACGCACAAAACTAACAGGACAATTTTGGGACATCTATGCAGGGCCTCCTGAACGAGCGGGGGCACTTTGAGGCACGCACAAAACTTAACAGGACAATTTTGGGACTACTATGCAAGGCCTCCTGAACGAGCGGAGGCACTTTGAGGCACGCACAAAACTTAACAGGACAATTCTGGGGCACCTATGCAGGGCCTCCTGAACGAGCGGGGGCACTTTGAGGCACGCACAAAACTAACAGGACAATTTTGGGACACCTATGTAGGGCCTCCTGAACGAGCGGGGGCACTTTGAGGCACGCACAAAACTTAACAGGACGATTCTGGGGCACCTATGCAGGGCCTCCTGAACGAGCGGGGGCACTTTGAGGCACGCACAAAACTAACAGGACAATTTTGGGACACCTATGCAGGGCCTCCTGAACGAGCGGGGGCACTTTGAGGCACGCACAAAACTTAACAGGACAATTTTGGGACACCTATGCAGGGCCTCCTGAACGAGCGGGGGCACTTCGGGGGTTGGTGCTATATGCGCGCAACCATCGGTGGGAAGAATGGAAGGCGACTGGACGAGATCCTGATTGATGGATGTTAGAGCGTGATCTGGAGAAGAAGAAGAAGAAGGAGAAGGAGAAGACGGAGAAGAATTCACCCCCCGCCGTTGGGACAAGAAACGCGCCGCGATCCTTTCTGGGCCTGTAACTTTCGCTACACTGTACCGATTTTCACCAAATTTGGAATGTAATCTATTTATGATAAAGTCCTTTAGTGTGCCAAATTTCATCCACATCCGTTTAGTACAGCCCGAGAAACAAACATCGTGACGATGGGAAAAGGTGCGCGCGGCCTTCATGGAACATATTATGATTTGGCGCTGCCGCGCCAACCATGATATATATATATATTGTATCACATTATGTCACACCTTGTATCACATGGTATATTGTGTCTTGCCTGCAAAAGATGCTGACCGGCCGGCCGGCCGACAAGACTGCGATACTTTGTCCAGTGAAAACACATAAAAATTCGAACCGCAAGTATGACACCAAAACTAACGGGTTTCCTGCTTAATCGCCCATCCCGTGGCCCAGCTTGATTGGGATTGGTGTTTGATATGGGGTTTGAATTGAATTGATTGAATTGATTGATTTGAATTGATGGGGTTTGAATGATAGGGATGGGAGCGGAAACCTCCTGTGCCCAACGCTCATCCACTGACCAGCAACAATTCAGGGTCCAAAGATTCATTGATCTGAAAGGAAACAGGAGAACTCGAACGCTCTGTTGTTGCACTGACAACGGCTGCAATAAGGTGGGTACCGCGCCCGCGCCTGGCGACTATGAAGTCGTCACGACGACGACGACCACGACGACCACGACGACCACGACGACCACGACGACCACGACGACCACGACGACGACGACGACGACAACAACCACTACAGTGACCACGACAGTAACAACGACAACCACAACAAGTACTACTACTAGTACCACTACTAGTAGTAGTACGAAGAAAACAATACCAGCGACGACAACGACAACGACGAAAAAGAAAAGACCGACAACCACAGCAAAGAGCGACCCAACGACGAAGGCGACGACGTCAAAGCCGGTGAGAACCTTGAATGTGAGAAAACCCGCATTTTGGTGAAAGTTGGCATATTTCGTCGGGCACTGGCTGTGACGCTGTAAAAGGCTAACGTTTAGGTTTGGGCTTGGGTTCAGGCTTAAGGTATGTATGGACCTATGTAGGTTGAGGCTTATGCTTATGCTCAGGTTTGTCACAGTCTGTCGCCATCGGAATTTTCGCATTGTTCTGCTTAGGAAAAGAAAGTAATGGGGTTTTACTGGTACCGGGTGTTTTTTAATGTGGTAAATCGGAAATCTTAATAACTTTTGCGTGAGTTAACCTAGACGGACGAAACTTGCACACGATAGACACAAAACTATGCCGTTACATGTGTTACCAAATGGCATGATTTCGCTTCAAATTACACAAGTTGCAGGCGATCAAAGTTGGGGTCCAAAATTTCTTGAAAGTGCCCCACTGGAAAGCCTAGAACTCAAGCAATAGGTGACACCTTTTCACGTGACTTGCACCATCATATGCAAAAGAAAATGAGCTTTCACATGCCGCAAAAACCAACTCTCTAGTTAAAATAACGCCAAAGAGCTCGTCGAAGTTGGCTAAGAAGTGCCGTCGCGGGGGCTTTCGGTGCCTAGGAGTGGCGCAAGTGGGAGGCGCTTACGCGACGGCACTTCTTGGCCAATTGTGACGAGCTGTAACTTTGGCGTTATTTTAACTACAGAGTTGGTTTTTGCGGCATGTGAAAGCTCATTTTCTTTTGCATATGATGGTGCAAGTCACGCGAAAAAGTGTCGCCTATTGCTTGAGTTCTAGGCTTTCCAGTGGGCCACTTTCAAGAAATTTTGGACCCCAACTTTGATCGCCTGCAACTTGTGTAATTTGAAGCGAAATCATGCCATTTGGTAACACATGTAATGGCATAGTCTTGCGTCTATCGTGTGCAAGTTTCGTCCGTCTAAGTTAACTCACGCAAAAGCTATTAGGATTTCCGATTTACCACATTAAAAAAAACACCCGGTACATAAGATGTGCAAGCACTGTCCTGCAGTGCGAGGCCTAAACCTACAGGGGTTTTTTAAGTGACTGGTCGGGAACTCGAATAACTTCTGTACCGGTGCATCGACTCTAATGAAACTTGAACCAACTTAAGTTCCATATGTAGGAAAGCTCGTGTTAAATTATTACGGAAATTCGCCACTCGTAGCGACTACGCCACCGCTTGAAAGAAGGTCTATTTTTCAATAGGAGCCGTTCTTTCTGGCCGAAGTGGAGGACCTCCTGCTGAAGGACGTGGATCTGCAGCAGGAGGTCATCTTCTTCGGCCAGAAAGGATGGCTCCTATTGAAAAGTAGACCTTCTTTCAAGCGGTGGCGTAGTCGCTACGAGTGGCCAATTTCCGTAATAATTTAGCACGAGCTTTCCTACATATAGAACTGAAGTTGGTTCAAGTTTCATTAAAATCGATGCACCGGTACAGAAGTTATTCGAGTTCCCCACCAGTCACTTTTAAAAGACTTTGTACCACAGTTTTGATCAAGAAGTGCTCATGGTGGCCATCAAGCGACTGCAGAGTTCATTCATGGCCTGGGGCACTATACTGTACCTACATAATGTAGGTGCATATCTAAGGCGTTGTATCGCCTTGACACCAGTTTTTCATACATTCCAGCGCCCAGTCCTGTCCGATCGATGCTACCAATACAAGCACGAGGGGCCAGGCGGCATGCAACATGTGGCGATGACAGAGCAGACGTGCGACGAAAAGAAGAGGGCGGCCGCATCTGGCACTGTGGAATTCGGATGCGGCTATACGCTTGGGTCGACGCAGTTTAGGGGCGCGCTTCACAATGTCTGGGCACTTGTAGTTTTAGGATCTCGAGGAAGTGATCTTCCGCAGCATATACACGTACAAAGTCTATCCGCATACGATTTTCGACAAGCTTTGCCAGAAGACGGCCGATATTCGCCCATCTAACGTTTGACGGCGCGCTGTAAACACAGTGCAATCACAATGTGGAGTTTGTGAAGCACGCTCCAGAGACGGCAGCACCAAAGTTAACATCACTGGTGGATGTTTCTGCCCCACCGCGCCTCCCGCGGACGGATCTTGCCAGTGGGTAATAGTGATGGCAACTTTCGAAATTTCATAACCGGGTAAGTAAAAGTAAGCAAAATCGTTCAAAATAAACCGGGAAAGTAAAAGTAAGGATACCCGGTTTCTAGAAAACCGGGTACCCAGTTTTACCCGGTTTTACCCGGTTATTTTTGGCGATTCTAGGTAAGTAAAAGCCGGGTACGGCTAAACGAAACCGGGTAAGTACCAAGTAAGTATACCCGGTTTTCAAAAACCGGGTAAAACCGGGTAAGTACTTACCCGGTTTTCAAGTTGCCATCACTGGTGGGTAACATTTTGAAAATTGCATGCTGACTAATGTGCACGCGTTCGCAATTACATTCAACGCTTGAAAATCGGGACTTCAAATACTCTACATGCCTTTTCAGAGCTCCCAAAGTAGTCAAAGACGAGGACAAAGTAGTCACAGAATTCGTGTGCTGCTGCTATGGGGACCTCTGCAACAATGCTGAATTGGTGCCGAAGCCAGAAATCGACGCGCGCCCATTCGTAGACGAAAACAGTAACGCTGATGATGATACAAAGAGCTCTGATAAAAGTGCCGTTACGTCCTTGGGTGAACTTATCGGTATGGTGATCATGGCATGGGTTGTTAGGTGATTAGAACAGAGCAGGCGTTTCCAAGTGACAGGATGTGTATAATATTGTGTCCAAACTTTTCGCAATAGGCGCAAGTTAGTACCTACTCGGCTAAAATCAAAATGCCACTAAAATAAATTGTTGTGCGAAACGCTGGTCGAGATTGGATTGTGAATACACTCGACGCGACAGTTTTGCGGATCTATGTTATTATGTTACAAATGAAGTAGCGGGACAGCAACCTTGGTAATCCATCAGACGTTAGATGGCTGCGCGCCTGAAGATTCCCTCGCACCACAGCCATATTGGAATTACTGTATTTTGTCTTATGATACGTTTAGTCTTATTTAATTACCTTCGTTTTGTTTGCCAGAGCAGACATTGAAACTGCAAAGGCCCAATAACGCTGCCACTAGACAAAGCGTATAAACGACACGACAGGCATGTAACCTTTGACATGTTCTTTGACCTTTACACTCCTGTAATGATCTACCCTATAGTCTATTCGATAGAAAAGACAGCGTTGTATGTAGCATATTGGGTTAAGCTTGGGTGATATGTTCAGTAAGAATATTTAGTCTGGAGGGGGAGATTAGCAAATAAAATAGGCACTCATATACGACTCAATATAGTCTTGCAACATGACACTTCTGAGTCAGAAAGTGCAATCTACGACCTTCCAACAAGGCAAATTCCGGGCTAAGTAACCTATAATGTGATGGCGCCAGTGATTTTCCAAATGTGCTGTTCCGTATCAGTTGGGAAACGTGTGCAGCTTTTCATTTGTATGCAATAGTTTCGATAACGTCGAACACAGTTGTTGTTCTTCTTATCGCAGATTATTCACTTTTACAGATATACAGTACCGTACCCGAAATTAAAATTCCAGAACACCGTTTTTAAAAATCGTCAGTACTCTGTCGCATCGGCCAGCGTAACGGTGCCGTTGAAAGTAGCAACTCCGGATATAACCTTGTGGTCAATCTGGTACTCTTTGTAATCTTTCAAAGGTGGTGGACAGAAGAAGAAATTTTCTGTTATGGTCTTTACTGGGTCGCAGAGGCACATCATCTAAAACAAACAAACGACGACGACGACGACGACGACGACGACGACGACGGCGACGACGACGACGACGACGACGACGACGCGCGCTCACCGAAATCGATAGCTGGAAGGGTTTTGGAGTTTGTTCGGGCACTCCTAGAGGCAGCGACGCATTCACAGTGCCACTGCATTTCATCACAGCAGGAGGGGCGCATTGCATTTCAGAAGCAGCAGGGTTCCCATTCACCGAAGAGCAAAACCGTTTAGATTTTATTCTTCCTTGTGTCACGGGACTCGAATTAAACAGCCATTGGATCTCGTATTGACTCGGCTCCCGACCGCCTCCGCAGAGCGGAGTTAGACTGGCGGACGCCTCCACTGTCTCTGGAACAGTGTGCCCGTTGTTTCAGAATTTCTGAAATTGTTTTGTTCTTGTTTAGTTCCAGGGGTGTCCAAAACTCCAAAATGAATTGTTTTGTTCTTGTTCTTGTTCCAACCAAAATCTTGGAACATTGTTAACAATCTAAGAACAATTGTTCTTAAATTATTCTAGTCCGTATAACGCTGACGCTAAATGGCCCCCATCGGTGCATCTGCAGTAGCATATTATTCACAGCACCTACAATTTCTAGATTGCGATACCTCACACTGTTCTAATTTTAGTCCCTTATTGTGTCAGTCTTGACCTTATTGCGTTCCGATAGAGTCATATGGGTGTTATTTTGTTACACAACGCACGCCAAAGGGTACTGTATCTCCTAAGTTTGAGGTTCGCGTGCGGCAATGTTGTGTTACCAGGACTGTAGACGCTACGCAGGCGCACCAATCCGGTGAAGTTCACTGGAAGGGAATCCCAACTCCAGTCCAAATGGGAATCCTTATGGCCGTGAAACGGAGGGAGCGAGAAGTAGGCACTGCTCGCATACCTTATTTCATCTTCATTGGGTTTCTTACATTCGGCCTGCAACCAACCCATTCTGCCCTATTGAGTCAACCACACACTTACTTTCAGCTTTTGCTAAAACTGTGATGATGGCTGAGTTTCGGTTCAGAATCCAGAGTGACACAATGAACTGGATAAATCAATCCTCGATTGTTATATTGTCTGTGGACAAGAAAGTTTGCCCTTGCGTTAGCTTCTTTGCGTCCATTGGGCAAAATTGACTTCTACTTTGTCAGAGTATTTCATAGGCGTTTCTTGAGAAGACGCTCATAGGTATTTGGCGAAGGTTCACATTAAACCAACTGAAACTAGATCGTGAGTTTCAGCTTCAGTTACACTATTGCATTCGGTTTCAGTTCTAATTGACCGATTGGAACTGAAACTGAAACTAGATTGAGTTTCAAGTCGACACCTTTCCAGGGTGGCCAATAGAAACTTAAACTAGTTTCAGTTTCAGTTACAATCAGTTACTGTAACTGAAACTGAATCGAAACTCGCGCGGATTCCATAACTGAAACTGAAACTGAAACTCACAGTTTAGTTGCAGTTATTTGAATATCACATTTTGCCGAATTTCAGCAGATTTTCATACAATTCAAGCAGAATTTTTCTGAATATGTAGGCGTTTCGCTCATATTTAGTTCCAAACATGCAAGGATGCCATCTCAAGTTTAGAAATCGCTTCTTTGCCCTCTTAATATCATCCCACAAGAATCATTTTGAGCAATTCATTATGACTTTCTGAACCTTCAATAAATGAAACTCAGTTTCAGTTACTGAATCGAAACTCGCGCGAATGCCATAACTGAAACTGAAACTAAGCCAGCACCATAATTTTAACTAGAACTGAAACTAAAATGAGTTTCTATTGGTCACCCTGCACCTTCCTCCCCCCCCCCCCTCACTTACATTCAGCATCAGTTGAAAGGGATTCTCGAGCTGCTGGCCTGGAGCAGTGTTGCCGCAATCGCAACTTTTTTCGCCCGCCCTCAGGCGGTCGACACCATACGAGAGCTCGGCGTGCGTGCGTCCGTCCGTCCGTCCGTCCGTCCGTCCGTCCGTGCGTCACGCTCTCAGATCTCGGCGTTGGAAAGTCGTAGGAAGGCGGTCTTGGGCTCAACGGAAAGGTCTCGACCAGGGGGGGGGGGGCCGAAACGCGGCACAAAGCCGAAAATAGGATCCGCGCCAGCTAGCTGTATGCGCCATTTCTCGCACGTGCCCGTACCGATTTCTATAAAATTTTGCACACTTACACACTGATATGTTTGCCTTCGAATGCTGTATTGACCACCTGACTCAGCGTTGCAATCGGTGGGGAAATTGGACGAAGTTTGAAATTGGCGCCATTTTGGCCGATTTTTGTGTCGACAAATTTTATTTTATAGCTCACGCTAGAGAGGAGATAAAAATTTTCTGATGGCTTACGTCCGATGCGGAATTATGTCCTCTTTCGAATGCACGCGGTTCCAGCCCGATCGGTCCACGTTAGCGAAAGTTACAACCCGAAACGTGGCCGCGGGTCGCAATTTTGGAAATTTACGAAAATCTAATTTTTTGGTTTTTCGCCCATAACTTCTCGTCCTTTTGACCTTTTGGGCCAGTTAGGGGTGCAATCGATTGCTCTCGTCGAGACGCATCGAATGGTGTCTAAATCGACGCGATTGCTCTACCCTGTGGTTTTTTACGACCGAAAAAGGTTTCTGGGTGTGCGGCACCGATTTCAGAAGAAATGCCACAAAAAAGTTTAGAAGCGAAATTCAAAAATCCGGCCTGGTAGCAATTTAGAAGACCCTTGGTGGTATAGCGTGCCGCAAAAATTTCCGCTCTTTAGCTTAATTTTGAACGAATGCATAGTATGTCGAAATTTTTAGAAACCGATTTTTTGGCTTGTTTGGCCCATATCTCGAGACTGGAGTGTCGTTTCGACATCGGACAACAACTAATCGATAGCCACTGAGATGCTCTACAAATTATGTTTAATCGACCATTTACGAAATCTTTGCGGCTTTTTACGAATTTGCCAATTTTCACCAAACGGTACATTTGAACCACTGACAGTGGAAATGACTGGCGGACGCACGTTCAAAGTGCCGACACCTCCTGTTTCATTAGTTAATTTATTTAGTTTAATCGTAAATTTAGTCCATTATAATTTCTTATCTAAGCTACATTGTCGAAGCGTTATAGTCTAGCTGAAGAAGTGAAGCGTTACAGTCTACGTGAGAACAATAATGTCGCGACACGGCACGTCTTCCGTATGGTGCAATAGTAGCGAAGAATACACTTCTTATGCTAGCTACTGGTAATCTGCGGACAAATTGGCAGCTCAAATGCATGTCTAACTATAGTCTGTTCAATAAAGGCAGAGACTAAAGGTTATTTGAGTCTGCAGACTTAGTGCTTCGGGAAACCCAAATGATTTATGCATCGTTGGATGCCTCTGTCGGAGTGTGTTGGCGCGGTGCGTGTTTTGCCATAATCACGCAACACGCACTGGTTTGGGGCGCACATGAAAAATTCGAGGTTTTGTACAGGGTGGGCGATTTTGATAATTTTTACACCAGTTATACCCCAAGGTGTCCTGATATCACATTTCAAATTTCAGCAAAATCGGTTCACCACAGCGTTAGTTATGGCCTGCCGCGTACACCCTACTTTGGCCCAAAATGGCCAAAATCGCCGAAATCGGCCAAAAAGGGTGCACTTTTTTCGCCCGGCCTCAGCCGGGCGAACCCCTACGAGAGCTTATCGTCCGTTCGTGCGTCCGTCCGTCCGTTCGTCCGTCACGCTCTCAGATCTCGGCGTCGGTAAGTTGTAGGAAGGAGATCTTGGGCTCTACGGAAAGGTCTTGACTCACTGATCATTCAGCTAAGAGACTTCGAAATTCAAAAGTTTGAATTGCGCGCGCTACAGTAACCCGAAGGTCAAAACGCAAAACGGCTCTAACTCGCTCGTCTTACGTCGTAGAGTGGCGCGCGATAGGTCAACTAAAAGGTCTCGGCGCGCTCTTTCGTTTGACGTTAAAATTTTTCTTAATTACGCAAACACGCAACACGAAAAGCGACATCCTCGCGTTTTTAACGCAGAAATCGCTCTAACTCGCTCAGCGTGCGTCGTACGGAGACGATCTTGGGTTGGTTGGATAGCTCTCGACTCACTGATCATTTGTTCTTCTATTGGTCGAAACTCAAAAGTTTGAATTTCGGGAGCTACAGTAACCCAAAGGTTTAAAACGCAAAACTTATCTAACTCGCTCGTCTTCCGTCATAGAGAGACGATCTTGAGTTCCTTGAATACGTTTCGGTAGACTGATAATTCCGTTAATAGAAATCGAAATTCAAAAGTTTGAATTGCGCGCGCTACAGTAACCCGAAGGTCCAAAACGCAAAACGGATCTAACACGCTCGTCTTACGTCGTAGAGCGGCGTGCGATAGGTCAACTAAAAGGTCTCGACGTGCTCTTTCACTTGGCGTAAAATTTTGTTAATTACGCAAACACGCACCGCGAAAAGCGACATTCTCGCGTTTTTAGCATAGAAATCGCTCTAACTCGCTCAGCGTGCGTCGTAGAGAGACGATCTTGAGTTGCTGGATAGCTCTTGACTCACTGATCATTTTGTTCTCCGATTGGTTGAAACTCAAAAGTTTGAATATCGCGAGCTACAGTAACCCAAAGGTTCAAACAGCAAATGGGTCCTAACTTGCTCGTCTTACGTTGTAGAGCGGCATTCGTTCGACCGTTTGAAGGCTTACGTGGAGGCAGTTGTTGAACGGTCATTCCTAAAGGAAAACTTTTGTTTTTTTAAACCCTTGTCTTACGAACAACTTTGTCTGCTAAAAAAATTAATCCCGGGCGATCCCAATGTTGCCTAGCAACAACCGCTCAGAAATGCGTGTGCCTTGCTCAAAAAATTAATCCCGGGCGATCCCAATGTTGCCCTGCAAGAACTTCTCAGAAAGGAGGGTGTCAGAAGTAGCGCATGAATAGTGGACTCCGGGCGGGCGCGCGTCATATCGGAAAGGCTTCGAAATACTTTACAAAAGTATCCACTCTTTTACTCTTCCACTTTAAAACACTCACAAACCACTCTGTATTAATAAAACAACTCAACTTTTTTAAAACAGCTTGTTTAATAACTCAAGAAAGAAACGGCCATATATCTTTAAACTTTCTGTGTGTTAACTAGAGTCAATTGTCTACACAATGGAACAAACCCCATCTTATTCGGTCGCGGCAAGCTCGAATGCGACTCAATCAAAGACACCCTACTTTTGGCCGAAACGACGCTTTTCGGCCAGCTGGACGGCCTCGATGCGCAATCGAGCTGAAAAGCGTCGTTTCGGCCAAAAGTAGGGTCTTTTTGATTGAGTCGCATTCGAGCGTGTCGCAACCGAATAAGATGGGGTTTGCTCCATTGTGTAGACAATTGATTCTAGTTAACACACAGAAAGTTTAAAGATATATGGCGGTTTCTTTCTTGAGTTATTAAAAAAGTGCACCCTTTTTGGCCGATTTCGGCGATTTTGGCCATTTTGGGCCAAAGTAGGGTGTACGCGGCAGGCCATAACTAACGCTGTGGTGAACCGATTTTGCTGAAATTTGAAATGTGATATCAGGACACCTTGGGGTATAACTGGTGTAAAAATTATCAAAATCGCCTTCCCTGTACAAAACCTCGAATTTTGCATGTGCGCCCCAAACCAGTGCGTGTTGCGTGATTATGGCAAAACACGCACCGCGCCAACACACTCCGACAGGGGTATCCAACGATGCATAAATTATTTGGGTTTCCCTTAGCACTAAGTCTGCAGACGCAAATAACCTTCAGTCTCTGCCTTTCTTGAACAGACTTTAGTGACAACTTTAATAATAAGAGTGCATCGGCTCAAAATACGTTGGCAAAATATGTCAAGGAAATCTACCGATGACATCTTTAATGTTTAGGGTAGGCATCAACGCAGCCCAGCACCTTTCAATGTAGGTACTTACAGCATTTCGCGTCTCACAAATGCCTCACCAAGACTGTAACGCTTCGACAATGTGGCTTCGATAAGAAATTATAATGGACTAAATTTACGATTAAACTAAATAAATTAAATTAACTAATGAAACAGGAGGTGTCGGCACTTTGAACGTGCGTCCGCCAGTCATTTCCACTGTCAGTGGTTCAAATGTACCGTTTGGTGAAATTGGCAAATTCGTAAAAAACCGCAAAGATTTCGTAAATGGTCGATTAAACATAATTTGTAGAGCATCTCAGTGGCTATCGATTAGTTGTTGTCCGATGTCGAAACGACACTCCAGTCTCGAGATATGGGCCAAACAAGCCAAAAAATCGGTTTCTAAAAATTTCGACATACTATGCATTCGTTCAAAATTAAGCTAAAGAGCGGAAATTTTTGCGGCACGCTATACCACCAAGGGTCTTCTAAATTGCTACCAGGCCGGATTTTTGAATTTAGCTTCTAAACTTTTTTTGTGGCATTTCTTCTGAAATCGGTGCCGCACACCCAGAAACCTTTTTCGGTCGTAAACAAGCTGTGTGTGTAAAAAGTTCAACCTATACTTTGTGTCTGTCAAATTTTGGTGAACAGTATAGTGAAGTTTGTACACATCGTTAGCCGCATCTGGAGAAAGTGTGTTGAGAACGCGTGCCTTAATACCAAGTGCAGCTGTCCCCGCGATACGGTTGTCTGTACAGCTGATCTGAAGCTCAGTGATATCGCCGCGTTCGCTATATGATATCGGCATGATACGACGCCGTTTATCTGGACATTTTCAAATGGAACACGCATCTGGTCTGTGCAGTTTAAAACTGACGCGTCTTAAGCGGATCATGCTTGATAGTACGGTAACACTAACTGTGAAGCTAAGTGTTACTAAGTTGGCACTAAGTTACGGTAGTCCTATACACACACAGTGTGTAAATTTGCTGGCATTATGTTCTATACATTGTGCATTTGAGGAAATGCACGCAAATGCAATCGAGGAAGAAGTGAGGAGAAACGCTCCCAAATTTTCTCCGCTGGACTGTCAAGTTCGCAATGAGCGGAAATCGTGAAAGGATCTGCCAGACGAGGCGGAGCGCATATTTGTCGGACATTTGGCTGCGATATTCTAAGGTAGAGTCGTCGTGATGTGATGCTTTGTGGTGTAGACTAGTCAGACATGGCAGGTTGGCGAGGCAAAAACATTAGGGAAGGCAAATTTTTCCCGTTTTAGTGCTAATTCATGCAAAATTGGCGCCGCAAGCGAAAACTTGGCTATTTTAGGCTTGAAGACAAACTCTCGAATACTCATTGCGCCGCATTGAAAATTTTGACTGTTTTGAGCGTCGTAGCAAAGACTCTGCTAATTGCGCCGCATGCAGAAAGTTTCGCAATTTGTAGTACCACATTTTAATACTTTCACAGCGTCCGCAAGCAAAACGTTTTGTGCAACTGGGCATTGCCTCCGTAGGCCCTCTGGCTACTTCATTTGTCTTGCTTGTTTGAATTTTGGTTTGCCTGCAATAGCTGAGGTAATTTTGTTTAGTGTGTCCAGCTTCATCACCTTCTGAGTGTGGTCGCTTCTGCCACCATGTCGTCGTCGTGTCGGTCGAGCGCTTCGCGATTTCCCTGCCTCTACAGTTCTACACCCTGGAGTGAAGCGTGGCGAATCCGACCCGAAATGACTCATTCAGTCCAAGGCTGTGACATCTGAAAGGTGAGTAGCTGCACAAAGTGAAGCTTCATTATCTCCGTGGCACGATTTGGCCAAACGCGTGCAATACTCTTGCAGAGGCGCGTGCCCAATAACTCGCTCCCAGTGGGGCGTGTGTGACAACCACTGGCAAACAGAAACATGGCAGTGGACTAGGACGCCAACTTCACCAAGGACCTCCTCTCCTGCTGACTGGAAGGTCCACCTGGAGTGGACACTGCGACTGGCCTTCTCTTCCTCCATTGCTTCGCCTCTATTGACTGACTCTACTGGCTGAACTGCGTCACCTCTGGGAGCCCCCACTTCATGCTCTCACTCCTGAGGCTGCTGGGACAACTGAAGAGAGGATGTGAAGAGCGCCGTTAGGTCCAATCGATCGCATTTGTTTGTTTGTTCGTTCCATTTGTAGAATAAACGTCAAGCCTTGTGTTGTCGTGTTACTGCGAGTGAGGTGATCGTGTTCAGTGTGAGTGGATGCCCTGACTTGTTGCAGTGCCTCTCTCTCTCCCGCTCTGAAGCTTATGCGATGTAGTTAGGTAGCTTTTCAGGCGTTTCTGTAAACGTCCCCAGTTGCACTGCAAGAAGCTAGCGCGTCCACTTGGTGTTATCCATAAGTCTCTTGATGATTCGCTGGAGAGGCGTCTGCTCCAACTTGTGAAAGCTCAGCTCCTTTGTTATTTTCTGAAAGTTGCTGTAACGTAAACAAGTCTACATACCTAATTGTTCTACTAAAGTCTGTCCAAAAATGGTTTGCACTGGAGGTTTTTCATATAGATCCCTGGTCTCATTTGAGTGAATCTGGTCGTGTCGTACATCAATGTGTAGAGTGGGCGGAGCTGCGTCGGGTCGTGCAAAAAATTTGCTATTTACGCAACGCGCACAGAATTAGACGCGCATAGAAAGAAATCGACTTTTTTGTTGCGCAAGCGATTTTTTTCCTTTTTGTCGCAAAATGTACCCTGACATGTCCTTACAAACGCTGCAAAGTTTGGCCGTTCTAGCATGCCCAGCAAAAAAGTTACAGCCATTCCCGCAACCCCTATTTTTTAAAATCCTTAACAAATTTTCGAAAGGGCCGAAATTTTTGCGCACTTTTGAATAACTCTCTAGTACTTAGACCAAATCGGATGAAATTTGCAGGAGTTATAGTAGACACATATGCACACAAAATGCAGCCATAACAGCCACCCTTGATTGCTGCTTCCGCGAGCTATTAAACAACAAGTGCAAAATTTTGAAATTTTTGCATTAGCGTTGCACTCTTCACTACTTCTCAAGCGCGGTGCCCATTCTTAGTGCGGTTCGATTTGTGTGTATGTTAGCCTTGCCGACACACAGTGACAGCCGGCTGACTGCTCTATGCCCAGAGTAACAGACCAATTATGTTCTGCGATTTAACATCGCCCGTGGCACAATCCCCATCTGTGTTTTAAGACAAAATTTCTACCACCAGGGACGCTCCACACAACAGCACGACATACCAATCGATGCACCTGAACGTCAGCTACATTTTCGCTGTGGTTACGTCGACTCGAAATCTGTACCAATTTTTAGCAATTCTGCAAACGTTGTTCGTGCTGAGAAGTGGTGAGGAACTGAATCGATTGCTAGCTCGCGGAAGCAGCAATCAAGGGTGGCTGTTATGGCTGCATTTTGTGTGCATATGTGTCTACTATAACTCCTGCAAATTTCATCCGATTTGGTCTAAGTACTAGAGAGTTATTCAAAAGTGCGCAAAAATTTCGGCCCTTTTCAAAATTTGTTAAGGATTTTAAAAAATAGGGGTTGCGGGAATGGCTGTAACTTTTTTGCTGGGCAAGTTAGAACGGCCAAACTTTGCAGCTTTTGTAAGGACATGTTGGTGTACATTTTGCAACAAAAACGAAAAAAATCGCTCGCGTAACAAAAAAGTCGATTTTTTTCTATGCGCGTCTAATTCTGTGCGTGTTGCGTAAATAGCGAATTTTTTACACGACCCGACGCAGCTCCGCCCACTCTACACATTGATGTATGACACGACCAGATTCACTCAAATGAGACCAGGGATCTATATGAAAAACCTCCAGTGCAAACCATTTTTGGACAGACTTTAGACTTGCTTATTTGCGGTCAAATCAGTCCAAAACTATCTGTGTATGACAAGACGGATAATTTCAATTTCGACGTAGTGAAATTCATTTTTGCTGACAGCAATGTTTACTCTGCCGTAGGCTATAATGTTTTTGTGTCCCAATTGATTAGATTCGGTAGAATTTGCACAAAAATTGACGACTTTGCCATACGGTCGCGAAAACTAGTTCTAACTATGGTTACGCATGGTTTCTGTAAGGACAAGCTAAATTCCAAATTTCTCAATTTTGCAAATCAAAACCCATGCATTATGACCAAATTTGATTGCAATACTAGTAAAGACTTTAATCGTATTCGTTCGCGGATATTTGCGTAGTCTGTTTTCCGCCGTTTACTTCTCTTATTTGATTGGCTCCTCTGTGAAGTACGCCTAGTTTGTGCTACCGTAATCGCATCTTGTTGTCTGCCCACGTTATTTCCGTGCGCCGCCGAGTTCGCGTTACCGTAATCGCAGTTCACTGCACTCCCGTGCTTCTCGGCGACGCCATTTTGTCTTCGCCTCTGGACGGAAATTCAAAATTTTCAATTTGAATTGAATTGAATTGGTGAGAATTTGCGGCCACTTTATCCTTATTCGGCGTTTATTTCTACAATTTGGGATTCAACATGGCCCGACACCGACAAAAGACCAAGCGGCCCAGGACGGAGCGGTCCCATTCCGATTCCAGACAGAATTCCGTGGGTGATAGTGTTATTCTGCGTTCTTTCCGCCGCGATTAGGGGCGCTTCGTGTGATTAGGTGATAATTTGCGCTATTTTGGGGCGAATACGGTGCGACCAGCCTGCAAAATCTAAGTACGCGCGGAGGCTGGGTACGCGGCCGCCCTTTTGGAATGAACCCACCAAGGCTCAGCGGCCCCCGGTTGATAACGCTAGGTGCGGTGGGGGTCAAAATTGACTAGTTCCATTAGCTCGGTGCCTGTTTGTATCCTTTGGCGTATTTGAAGGCACGCGAGGGGGTCCGGGAGCTGGCTCCTTTTGGCTGTGTGTGTCGGTGCATATTTCGCTTGCGCTTCCGAAATCCCTCGTTATTCTCTGTATGTATTTTGGTATTTGTGCCTCAATTTTGTGATTTTTCTCTATTTCTTGACTAGAAATGTGGTTTTCTTCGCCTATTCAATAGACTTTCTCTAATAGACCGCGAATAATTTGCAACACAAAGGAAATTTTGTGCAAATGTGGACTTTAATAGAAATCCGCGATTATTTGTCAAAATTGCATAAATTGACTAAAATACAACGTCATTTATTGACGAATGTGAATGCAGAAATGGAAAGGTCGTATGCCAATAAGGATTTGTGACATAGTTTTGCAGTTTTTAAAAGTTGCAATTTCGAGATATTTTCAATCAAAATATGGAAATGTCGAAAATCGACTTATTCACCTGATGATATAGCGGCGAAATTTCTTTAGAAATGGAAAGAGTATAGACTGCGGATAATTGTAACGCAAGAGAAATTTTTTTTGCAAATATGTAATTTAATAGAAATACGTGATTATTTTTCAAAATTCAGTAAATCAACAAAATAGAACGTCGTTTTTGACGAATTTGAACGCAGAAATGGTAAGGCCGTATGCCAATAAGATTTGTGACATAGTTTTACAGTTTTAATAAATTCCAGTTTTGAGATATTTAGAATTAGAATTTAAAAAAATGTCAAAATCGAGATTTTCGTCTGATGGCCAGAACAGCTGTTTATTGATGAATGTGCACTCGGAAACAGAAATGCGTACGCTGAACACAGGAATTCGCTCGCACCAAACTTTTGGCAAGTTTTTTTGTTGGATGTGACGTTTTCACACAGGTAGGAAACATCAGATAAACGGCGTCGTATCATGCCGATAACATATAGCGAACGCGGCGATATCACTGAGCTTCAGATCAGCTGTACAGACAACCGTATCGTGGGGATAGCTGCACTTGGCATAAGGTACACATTCTCAAGACACTTTCTCCAGATGCGGCTAACGATGTGTACAAAGTTCACTATGCTGTTCCCCAACATTTGACAGACACAAAGTTTCGGTTGAACTTTTTACACACACAGCTTGTTACTCTGAGCTTGTTTATGTACATTAGGTGCTCTACGCCAGTTGGGTGCAATTCAGGACCGGGGTACTCGCAGTGCACTCCTTAGTGAGGCGGAATATCAAATCAAGCAGACACAGAGCAACCTAACAAGGAAATCCACCGTGCTGCAACATCATCCACTGCATATCAAGAAGAGCTAGATAGTAGTTGCACGCATTCAAGCATAAATGTCATTCTCTGATTTTTCAAAGCCGTTCAATAGCTGTATAAACAAATCATTGTGGTTGACATAGAAGTAGAGAAATTTTCGACACAGAGCATGGTCCGCTGAAGCTTCTTCCAGTGCCCTTCGACCTGCAAGGCCGACCACACAGGCAGCAGTTCCTGGAAGGCGGAACAGCGATATCGATGGACAAAACGCGTATCGCAAACGTCCGCGTAAGCCGGTTTGAGGACAAACGTCAGCTGACAGTCAGTAAAAGACGGACATCACACACACGAGAAAATCGTTTCGGTTTGTGTTTGTTTCTCATTGCGGTGTATTAGTCTTTCGCGAAAGCACCACCACTGCAAAACGATCTGCGCTGCATCAGCAGTAGTCGTTTCCGGTCGGTCCTCGTGTCGTCCACCTCACCGATCCATGCCTGGTCTACGCAGCCCGGGTGGTACGTGTCCATCCGGACCAGCGCGAGGGGGAGCCTCAAGAGCGACGGCAGCGTCGTTACACTGGGCTACATTAGGATTGCAGCGCTTCTGCGCGATTTGTGTGTGAAAGTACCCTAGCTATTATGAGAAGTGACGACGAGACGAGCTCATAATCATGCGTTGTTTCGATTGTCGCTTTCGTTAATGAACGACGAGGGAAGAGTCGACAGGCTGTGCAGGAGAGAGGGAGGGCATGACCTGTCGACGCCGTTTTCTGTCAAACTGTCGAGATCGTTTCATGCCGATCGCCAGCTACAATCTGCGTAATCATCCCGGCCGTGAAAGGTCACCGTCTTCTTCCATTGAAGGGGTCGGGACAGCAGCAGAAAATCCGGAAGCCTCTAAGCGCTTGTCGATGTGTCAGTGGCATGTCTGCACCAGGGAAATTTCAAGCGAGCTTTCGGCCCACAATCGGAGCCGTCGTCAGGCACTTCAGTATTTGGAACCCAAATACTGAAGTGCCTGACGACGGCTCCGATTGTGGGCCGAAAGCTCGCTTGAAATTTCCCTGGTGCAGACATGCCACTGACACATCGACAGGCGTCAAACAATAACTGCACAGCTGACGGTTTCCTGAAGTCCTCTAAGCGCTGCTGTGGAGCCGAAGATACCCAGCAAAAGAAGACAGGAGCCCAACAAGAAAAACGAGCCACACCACAAGAGACCGAGCCTGCCATACCCCCCGAGTGAAACTGTGAGTGTCTACGTATAATTTGTATGAGAACACGTCACTCCTTCGTTTGAAACATGTCTCTCGTTACGCACTGGAAGCGATGGGATTCGTTGCGGTGCGACGCGGCGTGTTCGATCTGCCTCCAGGCCATCAGGAGCACTATAACGACGCGAGCGAAGCGAATGAACTAGTACACATGTTGACATTTGACTCGGCCACGCCTCCTCCCACGTTCATTGGTTGCCAATATATGTATGACCTTCGCGCAGCGTCTGCTCGCCTTCCCTCTCGCACGATATTAGTTAGTCTTAATCTTGTCTTGGGCTGGCTTACGTCTAATAAAGGGACCAGAAAGGAGACTCGGTATCTAGCAGTCCACATACATTCCCACTATGTGGTTACCGTAGGCAACAAACGTTTGTCCTTCTCTACAGTACGCCATGGCCCTCCGAGAGCTCGCATTCGAAGCCGGCAGGCAGACTTGGAACTGCGTCGCCAGATGGCCATCGCCAGCGTAAAATACAAGATCAACAAATCGAACGAGATGTGTTGAGAGCGCCTAGAACTCACGCAGGGCGAGCGAGGTGAGACTATTCGTTCAACCGCTTGAGATGCCTCAATGCTGGATATCGTTACACTTTGCAGACGGCGACGACGACCCGAACGAGTTCGAAACCCACCGCATACTGGAGGAAGAACACCCGTTAGGTTAAATGTGCGCCATCGTTCGCTATGCTGTTCTCGTTAGGTAGGTAGGTAGGTAACGTTGTCGGTATTTATGCTAGGAAGCCATCATTGTCCCACTCAATCAGGTAAGGGTATACTGTCGTAACGAAGTATCGATACCATTCCTGCGACGATTGCCATATCGATATCTGTCCTGCGCGCACTAACGGCGTATTGGAGTATACTGGAGGCGGTTCGTTGTTTGAATAGTGATCGAGAACGTTTGTTTTTCAATGTTTTTATTGCTGGATACACCGACGTAACACAACAGTGTCACAAACCGCGCTAGGCACAGCATCAAAACAAAGACGATACCCATGATTACCTAATCACGACCTTGGGCAGGCACCGCTTACCTTCCAGCAACACGAGAAACTCCAACGAGTCCACATAACCACAGAAACGCCTATAGCTACCTGAGACAATAACCTCTGGGATGAGATTCCAAAACTTGGACACAGAATAGAAGAACAAATTGCCCGTAGTAACAGTTCTACTCGAGAGTTCAACAGTCTTGGAATGAAACGTGGTGAGTTCGATCTCATTGTGCGCGTTCTGGTGCGGAACTTCCGCATGAGCCAAAACTGCGCTGCGCATTCGAGCGCGCCGCCATCGGCGGCATTCCACAGCTCCATCCACAGCGGCCACCACGGTCGCAGCCGGAATCAGCGAGGCGTCGGCTAGCGCCAGAGTCAGCATTTTGGCCGACTGGAGTGGAAAGGAGGCTTTCTCTTGTGACGACGTGGGGACTGAACTTCTGATGGTCGAGGGGGGCGTAGGGGTCGTTCTGCTGCCCGATGGAGGCGTAGGGATTCTGCTGGCCGATGGAGACGTAGAGACCCCTCTGCTGCCCGTTGGAAGCGTAGAGACCGTTCTGCTGCTCGGGAGAGACCATGGGCCCGTTCTGCTGGCAGTAGTAGTATACGTTGGCCAGGCAGGGTAGGGGGGTCATAAAATTGCGTCATAAATTTAATTTCTAGTGCATTTCTTAAGTTCAATTCTCGAATTTCGTTAGAATTCGTTTGAGAATAATTCGCGAATTTTGTTTAAACATTTCAAACTTCAACAGTTGTGCATGATGCATTTGTCAGTGTTCCAGTGATTAACAGAATTCTGTGTCTGAGTTCATTTGTTCGTTTGTTAACTCAACACAATGGTTCTGAACTTCTGAACAGCTGTTTGTCATCGTGCGTACAACACACCCACAGAACATTTGCAAAGCGAGCTCACACTTTCTCACACTCATAGCAAGAACCGCAGCGTTAGAGAATAACCAATCCCAATCGGAACAAACAGACTGGGTTGGTGGTGTCAAAGCGTTCTGCCACCACAGGGCGCCTACCCACCGACCAGATTTCGACGAGACACATGTGCTGGCTGTGGAAAAGAGCGTCGAACTGCGGGAATTGAAAGAAGCCCTCCTTATCCTACAGGGGGGCGCCCACTGCATCGAAAATGCTAATCTTGGCACCAGATCGGCCCTCAATAAGAGCAGAGGCAGGAATCTCAATCAGAACTGGCAGACGGTTGTGCGTCGATTGAGACCGCTGCCAAACATGATTCAAAACCTGAATTAGTGTACTCTGGCGCGCTCGTGTATGTTTGCGTCGCCACTGTATTCAGTGACCGTACGTCTGTTGTTTCAGTGTCCTGATGACAGCCCCGATTGAGGGTCGAAAGCTCGACTGAAATAGCCTGGTGCAGAAATGCCACACACCAATCGACAGTCGAGCGATTGGTTATTCTGTAACGCTGCGGTTCTTGCTATGAGTGTGAGAAAGTGTGAGCTCACTTTGCAAATGTTCTGTGGGTGTGTTGTACTCACGATGACAAACAGCTGTTCAGAAGTTCAGAACCATTGTGTTGAGTTAACAAACGAACAAATGAACTCAGACACAGAATTCTGTTAATCACTGGAACACTGGCAAATGCATCATGCACAACTGTTGAAGTTTGAAATGTTTAAACAAAATTCGCGAATTATTCTCAAACGAATTCTAACGAAATTCGAGAATTAAACTTAAGAAATTCACTAGAAATTAAATTTATGACGCAATTTTATGACCCCCCTACCCTGCCTGGCCAACGTATACTACTACTGCCAGCAGAACGGGCCCATGGTCTCTCCCGAGCAGCAGAACGGTCTCTACGCTTCCAACGGGCAGCAGAGGGGTCTCTACGTCTCCATCGGCCAGCAGAATCCCTACGCCTCCATCGGGCAGCAGAACGACCCCTACGCCCCCCTCGACCATCAGAAGTTCAGTCCCCACCGTGAATATCTTGTCTGTGATGAAGTTGGAAAACTCTTGCGGAGTAGAGTTTCTGTCAAACTTGTTGGATACAGTCCAGCAGAATGACATGACAAAGAATGAGCGATGGAGTAGCACACATGCACATGGTTAAATAGCAACATTCTTTGAGGTAAATGCGAGGTATCTTTGAGGTATCACATGTCAATGTCTGGCAGCTGTTGCTGACTAGCCTGGCTGTCCATCTCCTCCACATGATCCCTCAGATTCAGGGCCATCTCCCCACTGTAGAGGTAGTTGATGAGGTTCTGCTTGAAGATCAACCACTGGGAGGAGCCAAGCTTCTCGTAGGGGTCATCAGCCACGAAGTGCAGTAGATCTACTGGATGGATGGTCCAGAACTCTTTCTCAGTGGTGATAAGCTCAGCCATAGATGGCATAGAGCACCTGCGATCTGAAGTCAGCACCAGTATCACACTGATAAGGTATCAGTCAAACTACCAGTCATACGAAAAAGACTGTGAAAAGGGTAGTAGTCATTGTAAACCTACTTTGGGGTCAGCTCCAAGAGCCTTGGGAAGATGCTGTATTTGAAATGGTCTTCCGGTTCAATCAGAGGGTCCATGCACTCATGAGCCCTTTGGCTGGGGGCAGTCGTGGGTACAGCCAAAGCATCCCTCTCTGGAAGCCTTCTGTCTGTAGGAGTTACAAGCCTTGGCATAGGCCAGGATGAACAGCTTCTCCATTTCTTTTGCTTTCTTCTTCTTGTGGGTTTCAGAGAGACTTGGAGGGGAGTGAGAGTGTGCTGTACAGACTCAGAGCTCTTCCTTAAGTACAGCTCACTGGTGATGTCACTTTGAGGTGAGGCTTGGGTGTCAGCTGTTGTGCCTTTGTGTGGTGCCACTTTGAGGTGAGTCTTGGGTGTCAGCTGTTTTAATCAAGTACCTATAAATATCAAATAACTACAGAATAAATAACTCTTTCTAGGAATCAAATACTACAGTTCTCAGATTTCTAATTACCTATAACAATTTACAGAGCTCATGGACCAACTCATTGTAATTCTGGGTATTTGTACTATCAAGAATAGCTTACATGTCTGTCACGTGAGACGCTTCACAAGCCTGACATGAGCGGGCGACAGAGCTACGAAGTCAGACTGCCGAATTGCAAAATTGATCTGCACTCGAAGTACTGTCATTTGAGCAGTGTCAAAGGTGCAGTATGTGAAAGATGGGCGCCTTGTAGAGACGAAAATTTCAGCTTCACAACTCACGTACTGTTGTGGCAAGAGCTTTGACTTTAAGTTACAAAGTGGTGTTCTATACACTGGCCGGGTTTTGTCAAAATACCGAATCAGTTCCTACCCATAACAGTGAAAGGGATGACCTAGCGCGAGAAAGTGAGATTCGAGGCAACGGTTCACAGGTAATCACACGACCTCTCCTGTGCAGTCGTTCCAATCGACTACTTCCGCGCAGCCATTGCAATGCAAGCAGTGGGAAATCTGGTCCAGTGGAGCGGACCTTCGTACGACGTGACGAACTTTGTAAGTGACGTTTGTACGTGTGTTATAATCCGACCTTCTTCAATCTAAGATAATCATCGTCATTCCTACTACTTCATTCATTTTCCAGTCCAACCTCATGAGTATGGATCAGTCGGGCCAAGTCATGCAAGTCTTCCCAGTGGCGCAGGTGAGAAGACTAGCTCTGTTGCTTGTTCTAAACTTTAATCTTGTGGGTAGAATATGTAGTCTGTATCACTCCGTGTATCTGTCGTCACGTGGAATAATTCGCACGTTCAAGATCCGAGCAGTAACGATTCACATTCCATTGTAGAAGGAAGACGACGACAACGACGAGAACGCGGCTATCGGCCCCGTCCTGCTCGGAAGCCGGCTGGACGCCGTCAAGCGGCGTGTGTCCAACATACACGCCCACCTCAATGGGCAGGCGTGGTTGCACTGCGCCCACGAGAAGATGAAGGGAAAGGAGAAAGTGCTCTGCGCCTGCGGCGCGAAGCTGCGCGCGACGCATCTTCAATCGGTCTTTCGGGCCAGTAACGCGAAACTGGGCGTCGTCAACATGTTGCTGGCGACGGTCGTCATGCTCGAGCGCGTCGATTTCAAAGAGGAAGAAGTCGAGAAGATGATGTCCCTGCTTCATTAGGGCTGCGACGACTATTGGTTGCGCGAAGTGAGTAAGGTGGAAAGTCGTGTATGTTAGGTAGGTGTCTTTGTCGCTTCTTATAATGGTTACATGTCTGTCGCTGCCCACTTGCCATTCGACCATGTGCACGTACGCGCGAGTGAACCGCGCGTCTTACCGGGTTTTTCCGCTTAAGCGCCCCGGGGCGCTTACGTTGAAATGGGTCCTGAGACGACCCAAAGTTGGCGCCATCTAAGCGCCCCGGGGCGCTAAAACGGAAAATGCTCCAAAGTACTGCAGAAGAGTTCCGGTGACTTATTGTGACGTTCTGTGCATTTATAAGCTTCTCTAAGTGTCCAACCGACAACTTCCAGCCCCAAAGACGTCACATTCAAGCTTATCGGGCAGTTACACTGAACTTCAAAACAAAATTGGACCCTGTAACTCGGCGCGGGCGACCTACACAGCTTCCTCAACCTCTGCCAAACCACATATATGCGCGATTTGAGCAATTTGCAGCTTCACAGATCAGTAAAACTCGCATAACCATGGTCTGAAATGTGTTGCTATTGCAATATCCCAAACTTTCTCGCGTAATTTACCCGTGAGACCTGCTATTTTACTGACATCACACCGAAAAACTTTGGCACCACGTAAGCGCCCC
Source organism: Linhomoeus sp. GSCO2_2 (assembly GCA_030248115.1). Classification (NCBI taxonomy): domain Eukaryota; kingdom Metazoa; phylum Nematoda; class Chromadorea; order Monhysterida; family Linhomoeidae; genus Linhomoeus; species Linhomoeus sp. GSCO2_2. The sequence goes on along the minus strand of JASAMZ010000614.1, from coordinate 1,357 downwards.
GGGGCGCTTATATGGCAGTGAAAACCTCGTAAGCGCCCCGGGGCGCTTATGCGGGGGGGGGGGGGGGGGGGCTTAAGCGGAAAAACCCGGTACCATTCATTGGTAAGTTTCATTTTGATACTTCAGGTACTGTAGCGCTGCTCGTTGCCTCTCCGCCGCCCTAATACGCCAAGGCCGTCGCGCGTCTGCTGCCTCCGCCGTACCAGCCTTCAGGCGCCGCTGTCCGCCGCCGTCCTACGTTGCCCAGGAGCAGTTGCCTTCCGACGCCCAGCAGCCGACGTCGCTGAGCTTCCGTCACGGCACGAAGAGCGATGAGGAGGGCAGTTCGTTTGACATTGATCTGACTATACATACCTTGCTACTCATTCGACTGTACTTCGACCTTTTGTGACAATGAATGACTGTATATTCGACATTTCATTTCCAACAGTATATCGACAAGTTCTGACATTGTACGACTGCACTTCGCCATTGTATTGTGCTCGCTCGCTGACAAAGCTGGACTACTCTGTAACTGAACCGACCATGGAGACCTTGTCGTTCCTATTCGCCAGTATCTCCACCGGAGGACAAATGTCAGTCAACGATAATAAGCATTCACAGTCTCGGTCGGCGCTTACACGTATGACTACTCACTCCTTCGCGACGTTGGGACAACCCTGCTTCGGCGCCAACGCTGCTACTGAGACTAATTGTGTTCGACTTCATCCGCAGGCCGTAGTGTGGCGCTGTTTTGTTTCTTGGCGGCCCTAAAGACGGAATATGCATGCGCGCTGCGACAGTTTGCAGTTTGTATGCGCGCTTCAGCCAAAACGTGTTGCAGCCTTGACACTGTGCAAAGACTCCATTGGGTGCTACATTCGTGCAAAGAAGTTTTGAAATTTAAGCTGTTTAAAATTGTCGAAATTTGGGAAATTTGCATTCGTCTTTTGAAGGTGTCTGCCGGATGCCAAAAGCAGCGTGGGAAGGGTTGACTCGCCGTACAATAGCTAACGTGCGCCGCTGTCCTGTAGCGGTAGTGGGCTCGCAACGTCGTCGGCCCTACTCCTTCTTTTCAGCCCAGCCGACGACGGACCGTCGAGCTCCTTTACATTCTTTCAATATCCATTGGGTGGCCTAGCGATGGATGTACAGAGCAGACAACTGTTGGCCAAGTTTGGCCGACGTGAATCAAAAGCTCGAGGTTCCTCAGTCCGCTGGTGGAAATGGACAACTATGCCCACCGAGACGCCGACTGCTACCTGTACCTTGACTTGGATCCCACGGCGGAAATGTGGTTCAGCAGCAGTGACGACTTGGTTAGTAACTGGTGTCCACGACTTATGTACCTTACACACTTTAGATTTGTTACACTTAC
>JASAMZ010000610.1:0-10717 GCA_030248115.1 Linhomoeus sp. GSCO2_2 | reverse complement strand
ACCGCTTGTTCACTATTAGGTGGAGAGTGGCCTTTCTCGGGTCGACTTCCTCAGCCCAGCTGATCCAACGCTCCTGCAACATGATTGGAATACCGTAAATACTCTGATAAGCCCAATTAGCGAGTACCAAAGATTACCTCTGCCACTTGGCTCAAGAAAGTCATCTGGCAGGCGAGGCTTAGGCTGCCGTCCCTCTGCAGCCAGCGACCGGACTCCGCCAGCAACTCCACGGTGGACATCAGTGGGAAACCCCAGTCTCTGCCCACCAGGAAGCGGCTTCCATTCAGCAAGGTTGACTTCAACCTCTGGAAAGTGCGGCCGTCCCTCTGAAGCGCGCTGAAAGAGTAAGCCACGAGGCGCCCCTGGGGAAAGCGCTCCTGTTCATCATCTGCAACGAAGCGGACGAAGAGCGAGGTCTGGCCCCTTGGCACGGTTTGGCTTCCCCTGGGAAACAGTCTCAGGAACCACTTTGTCCCATTGGAAAGATGGAAAGGGTCGCTGTCAATGTACGCGCCCAGTTGGCAGATTTCGTCCGTCTCGCGGTAGCTACTGATGGTACAGTGGACCTTCACTTTGTCCTCTGACAGCGCCTCAACGTGGACAGTCGAGTCAGAGTCTATCTAAAAGACTGACGCGTAGAGACATGTGCAGCACCGGGGGGAGGGGAGGCTTAGGGTTTCAGACGCCCCTTCAAACTGTATAGTCAGTTGACAGACACCGGGACTCCAAGGAGACCACCCCGCCAGAAATGGTAAACCCCACCTCCTTCCCACCACACTCCCACACCACCCATTCCCAACCCGTTTCACACTTCACGATTGGCGTTGACACTGTGACTCAGTCGCTGAAACATGTTTCAACGTTGCCGTATGGCACAATTTATAAGCTCACAAACATGTTTCAGCGACAGCGACCGTTGAATTCCCGAAGCCGGAAAGTAGTCGACTTCGTATTTGCGTTTGCCTCCCACCTTCGTCATCTCGCGTCGTCAGCGCTCCAGGCCGGCAAACAGTTTTGGATCTTGTCGAACAACCAGTGAAGAAACTATGTATGTGAATCTCTTGTTCGCAAGATGTGCTGAAGTTTCGTCACGACACGTCATATGGGAGCGGCTTATCTGTGCAATTCACACGGGTCCTTCCCAAGAACATATACACGCGGGCGCTCTTTCCTTTCGAAGTGACGTCGCAAACAACATGTGACTCGCCCGTAGAGGGGAGGCAGACCCACTGACAAATGTTCCTTGTCAAGAACTGCCCACATTCGCTCGTATCGCGTTCTTCGCATTGCGTCAGACAGTCATTCCTCCATTCTAAGCGTCTCGTGATCGGCTTGAGCGCTGAACGCGTTCACTTGAAGTTTTTTTCGGCGATACTGTACGCCTGTAACATACGAGTCTTACAAAGTGGAGAGTTTCACATCGCTTGGGAGAGAGCGCTGTTTGATGGAAATTCTTTCTTTCATCCGTGTGGCATTAGACGACAGGTTGTGGACGCGTGCGTCCGTTCGTTCGCACATTCGACAGTTAGGGTGAACAAACGCACGAACGAACGAGCAGACAACTAATGCGTCCGTATGGTAGTTACGTATAGTTGCCGCGCTGTGGCGCGGCGAAAGGATGCAAATACACTAAATCAATTAAAGTACGGTGCAAAGCAAGTACACTGTTACAGCAATTCAGCTTATGTTAAATAGGTTACATACAGCAAGCTAAGACAAACTCTGTCGGGTTCGATCAACCATCAGCGAACCACACCAAGCAAACGCAAACAACACGACAGAACAATCGCTGATATTAAACAAACTGGCAATAAATTACACAATGTTCACAGATCTTCACCCCCTTCCTGGACATGGGTCGTCCCGAGCTGCCCGACGAGCTGGCCCGATCCCCCGACATACCCTTCTGGTCGGGGATGGAGACGGAGTTCGCCAACCAACAGGGCATGACCGGCATGGGCATGCCCCGCGACGTCAACGGAAAGTACCTTAGGCGCCTGTGGTAGAGAGCACACGAAGACGAGGGACAATGCCCCCCCCCCCCCTTCAATGCCCACATTTGAAGGTTCAGTGCTTGGCGTGATTGAGGAGTTGTACCTACACTTGACGGCTGACGCAACATACGCATCGTATGGTACCAACAACACCAGACATTCGCTTCGAATAGAATTTTGATTGAACTTGCGTCGTTAAAATCCATTGCAAACGTCATCTGGATATTGCGGAACAACTAAACACCGATTTCCAAGCTCCTCAATGGATCGTCACTTCATGCTTAGGTAGGTACTACACTAACTCCTTTTCGATCAGCCGCAACGTTCAAATGTGGGACTGATTACGGTAGCGCGTGAACCGTAGAAATTTTCAGTAGGTGGGTAGCGAATTGTTTCCTTCCAACGATAGACTGAAGGCAAGACAAGTCTTGAGTTTGCCCTGCGTGCCTTGATGCTAATTTGAGCCTGTAACCTGTGGGCGTGTCAAACCCGATAGATCTGATTTCTGTTCTGACTGGCTGTATGTAGGTGGCTAGTCAGTGCGTTTGTGTCCGCATATCGCCGTTCTTTGTTCAGTGCTTCTCAAGTAAAAGAACGTATGTCAGCCATACAAACTGCCGCTGTACATTCAATAAGACAGTCTTGCAGCTGAAAACATTGCGAGCACGCACCAAAAGATGGCACTGTTTGGGATTTGTAATTTCTGCCAAAATGGCTAGTCCGCGACCTTGCCGTGAAAGGTCGTATCGCCGCCGCGCGACGTCGCGCAGAGTGTATGTAGGTCAAGTCAAGACAGAACATGCGTTGCGTGTGTAGTTCCCCTGTCCAATATCTCGCACACTCCGCACATTGCGCAATGCGCAGAGTTATAATTACAAAGCTGCCGGCGCATCGTAGCAAGATTACAAAATCTGGACCCCATTAACAATGGAAATGGAAATCTCGCCTAATGAAGCACAGTCTGCAGAAGCGAGAGTTTTATTCGTGAGTGGCATGCTTTCCGTTGCTGTATTTACGCAACATTTGCGGGCAACTTTACAACAATTTCAGTCTTTGAAAGCGTACCTCTCACCCAAGAGAACCTGCTGTTTCCTGCCGATTAGAATGGCTACTTCTCTTCTGGCTATTGTAGAGGCTGTTTGGGAAACGGTCGAAATGTACCTGTATCTCAGCGTATTCGATAGCTGGTGGATCGGAGGTGAGTCCTTCAAACGAACACAGGGTTACCGAACAGTAGAAACTTATACCCTAGTTAAAATCTCATGGTTATCTTATGGAAATTTACCGTATGGTTAAAGTAATGATGCTGCTGGCCGAGTTTCATTTTCTGTTTCAGTAGCCGACTTCTGAGTTTCGGTTAGTAAGATTGTTATGAAATACGACGAGATTAACCAAAACTTCACTATTAAATGACTGAAACCTGCGAGTTTCAGTTTCAGCATTTGAATGGCATTCTAGTCCAATTGAGCTGCTCTTCGCTCGCAACTATATATAAAACTGAAAGTAGTTCAAGCTTCTACAGGCCACCCTGGTTGCTCAAAGCTATAGCAAACGCGCCCAAGTTCGACCCTCATTTCACAATCCATTCAGGTCCCATAATCCTCTACTTTCTCGGCGCGATCTCCGTCTGTGCATCACTATTCGCGGGCAGCATTTTGGGACGAGTGACACTACTGATGCCCCACATGCTCTTTCAATTCTTGGCACTCCTCAAGAAGTTCCTCCAAGCCTATCACTTCACGGGACCAATTCTGGACCTGCACGAGAGTCTGGAGGGGTTATCACCAACGTTGATTCTCTTCCTGGTGATCGTTGGAGTCATTGTGGCCAAGGTGGCATTCTGGTACGTCGTGTACAGGTGCTACAAGCAGCTGGCGGAGAAGACGCTGCGCGTGTGACGTTGGAAGAAGTAGTTGTAATGGTCTTTTACCACACAATTTTATGGTGGCAGGCAACTGACTCTGACGTTGACGAACCGTGTAACTTTTAAGTGACGCACCCTGCATCTTTAACAGGCATAATTACCTCTATCTTGCTCCATTGATTGCTTTACTTCATTTGCCTTGCTGTCAATTTAGTACACATTATTTTACATCCTTTTATTTTGTTTGCGGAGTTTTGCGTCATTTTAGTTCTGTGACTGTGAGTTTATTCATATTCTATGAGTTTATGCATCTTCTATGAGTTTGTCCGAATTTTAGTACCTATCTTTCGTTTCGAAAGGATTACTTACAATGCCCCAATATGTACATTATGTTGTTTCGGTTTTGCAGATTTGCTTGCATTCGTGAGCAAGACCGACACTCATCATGGGTACATAATTTCAAGTGACTACATCCCCGTTTTCCCAATGCAAAGTTCACCACGGCATTCACCTAGCAATGTCACATGCTCGCAGTCACCACCAGTTCTCCGGAACGAAGAAAATCAGGGCCCAGTAGAAGATGTTGCAGAGGACGAAAACTGATGGAAAGGCGATCTTGGAGATGCGGTCGAAGTGGGCCACCACCAGATGTTTCTCGATTTTGTCGATGTCTTTCTGCATATCCTTCGCTGACTCCACACCCCCTTCAGATGTGATTGATTTGTTGTCGTCGTCGTCGTCGTCCACGTGGAGAGTGTCCCGCCTCGGGCCATCGTTGTTGGCTAGAAGCCGCGCTGATTTGTTGTTGTGGTCGTCGTCGTGGTCGTCGTCCGATTGGGCGCCGTCGATGTAAATAGGCTCGCCTTCGACGCGGATCTCGCTGGGAATACTGACGCCCATCGCCTGAAGAGTTGTCACAATTCTGGAGACAATGAGGTACATATGTTTATTGTTCAAACATACAACACATGCCTTTATCGCCGCTCGCCTCTGAGCCAGGCTTTTCAAGTGGTTCGCCGCAGCGGGTTCCGGATCTGAGAGGAAAGAGTCGCTCACACGCCGCGCCATTCTGGTCATCGCCAGATAGGCTTTGTCGTCCTTGTCGATGTAAAATCCTTTGGGCTTCTCTCTGCGCTTAGGCTTGGTCCAGAACTTGTAAAGGGATCGTCTGAGAAAGAACCGAGTGTTGGCTGGCATAGACGACGACGACGACGACGACGACGACGACGACGACGACGACGACGACGACGACGACGACGACGACGACGACGACGACGACGACGACGACGACGACGACGACGACGACGACGACGACGACGACGACGACGACGACGACGACGACGACGACGACGACGACGACGACGACGACGACGACGACGACGACGACGACGACGACGACGACGACGACGACGACGACGACGACGACGACGACGACGACGACGACGACGACGACGACGACGACGACGACGACGACGACGACGACGACGACGACGACGACGACGACGACGACGACGACGACGACGACGACGACGACGACGACGACGACGACGACGACGACGACGACGACGACGACGACGACGACGACGACGACGACGACGACGACGACGACGACGACGACGACGACGACGACGACGACGACGACGACGACGACGACTTCAGAAAGCCGAGCCGCTCCTGCTGCATCGTCCTATACACCAAGACGAATTCCGTCATAGCCGCAGTTATAAACGCCATTCCAAGAAACATCCAGATGTCAACTGCTTTCAAGTAGCCGACCTGCAGTGGTTAAGAGCAGTGGCATCTCTGCTTGAATGGAACGTGCGATTTTCTCACCGCCGGAAGTATCCTTCGCTGAGCGTTGACTTGCGTTGTCATTGTCAGAAGGCTGGTGATCACCAGGGAAACTCTAGTGGAGGCCATTTCTACTGGGTTTATCCAGAAACCGAGCCTAGGTGACGTCAGTAATTCTTTCAATATGCGACTGGTTGCGACAAAATCTGAATTACCTACCACGACACTCCGATGACCAGAAATGTCAGAACGTAGCTAGACAGAAACGGCCATAGTCGCAGCCTTCTCAAGTCGAATTTAACGGTAACGCAACTCCACGTTCCTGAAAATATGCGCAAGAAGTTAAGAACACGAGTATGACGTACTGTACCTCTACATTGTAACTCAGTTGAACGAAGTCAAACTTGCTGCTTGACTGAAGATAGGCACATTGCGCTCTACGCTTAATTGACATTGATATTATTAAGAAATATATCAAATTATACAAGATGTGTCAAAGTCTGTTGCCACATCACGGGAATCTTCTGACAAACGACGACTTACGGCCTTCGTACAGCAACATCCCTTGCGTGTCGTTCGCCACTGAGAAGTTGCATCCCCCGTTGTCCGGATGGATGCTGACCAGTTTCATGTCTGCGATCTACAAATTTGAAGGGCGTCGGTTAGCCTACCGTAAATACTCCAATAAGCCCCCCTCTTCATCTCCGCCTTGTAGAGCATGCTGTCGAAGTTGAAGAAGGGGAGGGGGGCTTATCAGAGTATTTACGGTATGTTGAATTATGACAGTTATCTGGAAGCATTTGGGTGCCTTGATTTGCCGATTGTAGAGCAGCGCCTTAACGGCGGATCCGTTTTCGTGCGTGGCGTTCATCCAGTGAATGACGACGTCGTTTCTGTCGTAGGCGTCTGAATTTTCCACAGGAATTGCTTGCGATTGTTCACAATGGGTCTGAAATGTCAACTGAAGGAGAACAAAGGGCAAGCGTATTCCGCAATTCAGCATGATGTCAAGCGTATTCTGCAATAAAAGCTTCCAACAAACTATCTCGCAACAAACAGCTAAAGATCGTGATGGCGCAGTGTTGTTGGTCGAACGGATAGCGCCGCAGGTTCATCATGCACGCTGTCGTAGTCGCGACTCTGAAAACCTTACAAATTTGACGCAATTTTGAAAGTAGAAATTTTTAATGGAATTGCTCCGCCACAGTACACCTCGAGCCGTAGCGTATTTTCCCGTCCGGATAAATTCTGAGAGTGAGTTCGCCCTTTTGCCTGGCGTCTTTTAAGAAATTTACCTTCATCGATTCGAAATAGAGGTCGGGTATCTGAAATTGTGGCCTTTCAACAAACTGCGCAGAGAGAAAATCAATACATTTACTCGCCCAAATCTCCTCGAGAATGTCAAAATGATTGGTTAGCAAAGGATCCGTGGTTATATTGGCCAGTCGATAATCGTGCCACTCCATTTGGAAGTAGAGCTCGGTGTCAAAATCCTGTGTAATTAATGAACTTGAGTGTCAATTAATTTATAAACAAACTAAAAGCGCCGCTGTGACACACCATAGTCTTTGGGCGTATCGTGCTCATACTTTGCACGTAAACGCCAACAGCTACGGTAACTGCTGAACCTGAAAGGTTGTGTTATACTCATATAATTCTGTGGAATAATAGTTGCTGAATTCTGCTGTATTGCTTTGCTCAGAGTAGCTAGTTTCATTCGGCGTATATCTGCAGAGTCCGAAGCTATTACCTAGGGGAAATTAAAATGCTTTGGGTACATAGTAACATCATGCAAACAGTATTAAAAGATCAGACGATAGATGCCTTCAAGTAATTTATTTCTACCTAAAACTAACCTGTGTAATGACTGGGCGGGTGGAATTTGTTGTAGCTACTGTTCTTGACGACTTCCAGCAAATAATTCGACTCGACACTTTCATACCTCTCGGGTTCGCACGCCACTTCACCGAAGCACGAAAACAATGCCGATGCAATCGTGACAATTACGACAGTCCCAGACATTGTCTCGAAGTTCACTGGGCGCTGGCACAAACTTGTAGAACACTGTCGTGTCTAATGCGCGGGGGGGGGGGGGGGTGGGGAACGCTCCCTCTCGTGGCACAGCGTCTGCTCGTTAACTGGAAGATGAATATTCATGGCCTGCAAGTGAGAGAAACCTGTTCTGACAGCGCCGGTCATGCGGTAGTTAGTTACATGACGAGGCATCGAGATTCACTTACTTACTTTGCCCGCATGCATGCACGTTTGTTTTCCGCTCCGCGTGAAAAACCGCTGGCAATGACTTGTTTGAGGGGTACTCTTGAGCCCGCATAAGCGTATACCATGTATGTATGTAGCAACAACTTTATTTGGAGTGTGCGAAAATGCCGATTTCCTTGGTGCATGTTTCACTAATGTATTCACTAATACAGGGTGGGCCACCGAAAACCCTCGCTCTTTGTCGGCTTATATCTCTCTCATGCGTTAACCGATTTGGCTCAAACTTGGAGTGATTATGGTACATATACATATTAACTTAAAGATGCAACAAGTTTCAGCCTCGTAGCTCGGTTAATGGGTTGACAAATTTGAGACGCCCTTCCAGAGACAGTCGACGATGAACTAGACCTAAATTTTCGACCCTCTCCGATTTTGCCGATTTTTGAATATGTGATAGAGGAAGTTGTCCCGAGTATCCCAGTTTTAGTCTCACGTTGCTGCGACCTCTAAGTTATAAGTTACGAAGTGTCAAAGTTGCCCAAATGCTCCCCAAGTGTTGCGACGTCATCAACTGAAACTTCTGTAACTATCGCCATACTCAATTCAGCAAGCTGATATTTTGAGACACGATAGAGAAGGAGCTTCGCAACAATCGCTACAAGTTTCAGATTATTCCGGCATGATTTGTGCATTGCCCAGAGCGACGGTCACCTTGAAACCTATTGATCTTTGTGTTACTCATTCTAGCTTGCTCGTTGGTTTAGCAAAATTAATGAAACTCGGCAATGTACCATAATCGCTCAAAGTTTGAGCCAAATCTAGCAACTCACGCAAGAGATACAAGCCGACAAAGAGCGAGGGTTTTCGGTGGCCCACCCTGTATCAGGGGTGACCATAGAAACTGATTTAGTTTCAGTTTCAGTTTCAGTATCAGTATCAGTTTTCTTTCTAGTTTCAGTTTCAGTTTCAGTTTCAGTAAGGAATTTTCTTGAGTTTCAGTTTCAGTTACTGAAACTGAGTTTCAGTATTAAGTACGCTGTTCGCGGCTGTAAAGCGCACATGCAACCTCGCATGGATGCGTTACTGCGTTGCTGATTACCATATATAAGGTGCATTCAAAGTTTTTTTCGTCATTGTCAATCAAGCAAAGTGCCGAATCAACCTAAGATGAACCAAACATACGCCTCAAACACTGAAACTGAAACTGAAACTAGTTTCAGTAGTGCGCACTGAAACTAGTTTCAGTATTGCACTAATACTGATTCCTTTTGTGGAGTTTCAGTTTCAGTTTCAGTTTCAATATGGCTGACCATTTTAGTATCAGTTTCAGTTTCAGTTTCAGTATATTTATAGAAACTGAAACTGAAACTGAAACTAGTTTCAGTTTCTATGGTCACCCCTGCCCTGTATGTATATGTAGGTAGTTCTACATCGCATAGAAGAACACGTCTAGAGTTTTTGACGCCGGGTCGCATTACTCTACGACGTAAATGAGCGAGTTAGAGTTGTGAGTGTGAGTTAGAGAGTGTGAGCGAGTGAGGGTCTTAGACTACAGTAACTATTGAAATCAATATTATTGACTTTTCGTTTCTGGTGTGACACTGATGACCTATCGAAAGACAGGAGGAGCGTCTTTGTGTCGCTCGACTGAGGTCGGGCCGAAGAGACTTGTCCACATACTTGCCAGCTGGGTAGAACTGCTGTGGACAACCGCCACCCCCCCCCCCCCCTCCTTCTCTCACGCTTCCCTCCTGTTTGCGCCACTAATGCAGAGCTTTGCTCCTTTGAGGCACATGCAAGAAGACGTTCAAAGACGTTGGGTAGCATGCCATCATTGGCGAGACGCAACATGAGTCAGACGCCTTTCGAACGCAGAGTCGCAGTCTCGCAGTCAATAAACCCAGTGAGAGCAATTGACTCGTGGAGACGCTTGGCCGTTTCCAAAGAAATCAACTTCCTCCACTTGACAACCGAAGAAGGCTCGTTGATTTCCCCCGCCACAGTGGCCATCAAACGCGTCTCGGGTTGCGAGTGTGTAATTTCCGAAAAATGAAATTGAGCGAAACAGTTGCGGCGACGTTGCTGCTGTGCCTAGCTGCGGCCGGTCGAAGCGGGGAAACGAACTTCAAAGAGAGCCGTCGCCACAACCGGTCGGCAGCTCTACTTTTGCGAGGGCTTACGTTGCGAAGTTGAAAATGGACGCAGACGCACAGTCGAAAGCGCAAACTGCAACGGTGGTCTGTTCTTTCAGAATGGCGCGCCGTGTCAGCTACCTCACCGGCTGGGGCAACGGTACGGCCTTCGATCGCCATGGGGAGCCTTCCGAAGACTTTCGATCCGTCCACAGACTAACATATTGGCAATTCATGTAGGTGTGATGTGAACGATGTTGTTCGCGCGTGAGGGGGGGAGGGGGGAGGAGGGTGGGCGCACTCGATCAAATGACTGTTGGTCGGGATGAGGCGCGGTGTCCAGTGACTTGTTCCTTCAGCACGGACTACACTAAGCCGCTCGAATGCATCCTGTCGTCTTGTTTGGACGACGCCTCGACACGGCAGCCGCCCAGTCGGAATCTGACCGCCCATCTGGCCGCCATTGAAAGCTGTCTCTCACCGTGGAGAGAGTGGGACTGGCGGCGATACTGGGTTGCATACGTGTAGGCGACGTCAATCGGCCAGGGGGATGTCGCACGGGAAGGATAGCGCTGGCCGGGAAAGGAGATTATCAGAGGGTTGGTAATCTGGGACTTTTGGAGAAGCGGGATGGTGTCTTATCATGGCTGGCGCGGCGGCGCCAGACCATAATATGTTCCATCCAGGCCGCGCGCGCCTTTTCCCATCGTCACGAT
>JASAMZ010000609.1:0-25057 GCA_030248115.1 Linhomoeus sp. GSCO2_2 | reverse complement strand
GAGCTGCTACCGACTAACTTTTTCGCCACTCACTTTCGTACCTCATTTCTCATCCGATTTGGCACGGGGTTTTTTTAATCGATAGCTCTCGAGGGATAGTAGGTGTGGACGGACCTTCATTTTTTTCGCGTAGTGGGAAAATTTTGAGAAAAATTCAAAAATTTGAATTTTTACTTACTGGGAGGGTGTTCACCCAGCTGGAATTTCTGGAATAATGGGCCGATTTTGACGCCCTTTGGATATGTTATAGCCCTCGACGAGACGAAGAGCGGAAAAAAAATCCCGAGCCAATCGGCCGACGCGTTCTCGGGTTACGGTAGCCGAAAGTGGTTTTTTGACAAAAATTTGCCTTTAAAAAATCCTAGTAAATCAGGGAGTTGTTGGATCGGGCCAGATATCTCAAATCGGCAAGATTATCATGTTCTCTTTCGTTTAAGACCAAAATCTCTGAAATCCGCTGCGGAAATCTTGAGTTCTGATTTGCCAACGGGTCTCCATCGGGGGTCGAAAATTCCAATTTTTGACTTTCGGCCATTTTAGCGCCCGATTGCGATGATTCATGGCCAAATGGACTGCACCACGCGATTCCCCGCTGAAAACTGATCCGGAATCGATTTTCAAAAATATTTTTTCGGCTACCGTACCCCGGCCGCGTCCAAAATTCGAATTTCCACCCGGGTGGTCAAAATCAATGTTGGAGTCGATCCCGGTGCTTTCGAGGTCGCTGATGCCGAATCTGGCGTTATTTTGGCGTTTCGGATCAAGATTGGCGAGTTTTTGTCGAAAATCGACCTACCGTAGCCCTACGTTGACGAAACTGAAAGTGTGGTAATTGTACGGTTGAAGTGTCGATTCTAGGGTATTTCGCGGCGAGGAACGCGAATTCGCTATTGGTTTCTCCAATTTGTGTCGATTTTGCCTTCAAACAGCCACTTTCCTAATGCCGACATTCAAATTTGAATGCAACTTCTACCGTACTCTTCTCAAACTATGTTGTAACTTAAATTTGCGCGCGCATTCAAACTTCTGAATTGAAGGAAATGCAGTGTGGAAAGACGGCGTGGTAAAGTAAGCATTTGCGCATGAATTTTCAATTCTTCCCGTCCAAAATGGCAAGGCGAGTCTGCGATTGGCGCAGCCCCGAATCTTAGCTGCCGGCTACTGGTCGAATCGAAGCGAAATGGCGCATTTTGGGCTCAATTCGGCCTGGTCTACAGGATTTCGGTGGAGTTCTGCCGCGCCGGCCATTCCTTGTAAGTGGAGGGAATATGCGTATTCTGAAACTCGCTCGCCGGCGAAATCTGTGGAGAATCTTTGGGCGGAAATCGGCCTTATTTCTCATGATAAGTGAGTGGCGGTCTGCTTTCTCCCGTTCTGGTCGGAGTGCTTCACTGCAGGTTCTCCTGCACGTTTCCCTTGTATTGAGATTCTAGCACATTTTGTCAAATTCTAGTGCATTTTGACATGATTTTATTGTATTTGGTATAATTTTGTTAAATTTAGGCATAATTTTAGCAACTAACAGCATTTGGTACCATTTCTACAAGATGCTGATTACAGTAATCCAAAGTGTGAATTTGGTCCTATTTGGCATGGATTAGTAAGCAGGGCAATTTGCCGCAATACAGCACCCAAAATATAGCCCAATCAAGCGACCTATACTACTGAAATTCCTTCCAAACAACATGTCATTGTTAAGAATGGTGCATTCACCATCATCCAAAGCATTGCAACGCATTATATTTGTGCAAGTGCATGTGCGGGGCTAGTTTCCAGAAATAGCAAATGCATCCATCCATCCGATTTGCAGGCCATTTCCAACAACAACGACGACGATGACGACGATAACGACGATGACGACGACGATGACGACGACGACGACGACGGCGACGACGACGAGAGCTAACCTTCTCATTTTGCGACACATCGCGTTACGATAGCTTTCGGTAGTACACGTTGCTGCAAGTTTCTTCCTTTCGCGGGAAAAGCGTTTCCGAAGGGCTAAACCTCTCGCTGTGAGAGAGAAAGGAAAACGGCGACGAGGCGGCGAATGCCGACGGCTGTCTCGAAGAGTCAGTCTCTAAAGAGAGGGAAGCGATGACGCTGCACGGTGGTAAAGTCACGGCTAGACAGCTGCTGTTCCGTGGCGACTACGCCAGCTTCGGCTCGGACGCCTCGGCTCGGTTAGATGGCTGCTATATCGTCGACAGCCCGCTAAAGCCTTTGGCGCGAAGGGCGCGGCGATATAGCCGACGTCTGTCCAGCCTGGAGACGACCAAGCGGATGGCAAAGTTCGCTCACCCCTTAGCCTATCAATTTCCGGTGAGTCGTTTCTCGACAAAAGTCGAGACAGAGAATGGTGCGCCGAAGCGAAAACAGACAACTTTTAGTGAACGCTCTAGGCTACCGTAACCCAGCAGTATACGATAGGGGAGAATTACCCATTGAATTTCTTCTATCAGATGGCGACGGCGACGGCGATGATTGACGGCGACAGGTGCGTCAACGTGTCACCTTCTCCGACCGGTTTCCTCCTCTGCCCCACCCCTCCTTGTGAGAGAGAGACTCGCAGCCCCTTCACAAAGGCGCCTTGGGTTCGGGCTGTTACAAAGAAAGATTTGCAGCGCCGCCGCGGCATTGGAGAGGATGGGCGGGGAAGCGAGGAAAGACACTGCGCCAAAGTTTCACCCATGTTTGCTAGCCCCTCTAAAGGCCGCCGCGGGGAAAGAGTCAGTTAGGGCGTCATAGCCCAGCGGGTTAGCGCGTCTGGCTCCTAATCGTTTACTTGCGAGGGGGGCGGGGGGTTCCGCTACCGCTCTGCTGCAAGAGGGATTTTGCTCGCGTTTTGGCGCACTATGGCAATTTTCCTTGGCTATGTTGCTCAAGAGCAAATGTTACCAAACTGAGAGGGCAGCGAAAGTCGCGTTGTTCTCCTTGTAGCGTTGCGAGTTTTCCTTACATGAGTTGTATGCTTATACGTATGTATGTATGTTTGGTCGTTCCCCGTCTGTTAGGGGGGGCGCTAGCGTGTGGGTCGAAGTGGGCGTGCCATCGACGACAGCCAATCATAAACGGGCTGAAAAATGCAAGGTTTCCATATAGACCCCCTTGCTTACGCGCCATTTTGAATGTATGTGTGTTTGTTCGGTTATGCTGTATTGGGGCCTCGCGATTTTTACATGTTAAAAGAGGTAAATTTGTCAACCAGTCGGCACTTTTCTAATTGTGTCCAGTTTTACACGCTGAAGGGGCTGATGCGTGAACCGGGTAGTGCATTTGAGTTAAAGTTACTGAGACCCCCCTCTATTTCACGTGTTATACCACCCTAATCCGTGAACCGGGTAGCGCCTTTCTAGGGTAAACTGAAATGAGGGGGGTCTTGCGTGATGAAAGCCCTAATCGGTGAACCGGGTAGCGCATTACTATTATACTACTGAAGCGAAAGTCGCTCCAGCAGGAGCTAGAAGAGATCGCGCAGAAAGAAGAAGATATCGAAGTCTCAAAGGCCCTCCTGCAGCAGTCTCTGCACGAGAGCGACGACGGCTTCATCTGCACCGTAACCGACCTGGTCGGCAATCTGCAGAAGATTCTCGACAAGCGAAGCCAGGTCATCGCACCACTAATGACATCGTACTTTCTTGATCGACAATACAAATTTCATTCATTTTCTGTGTCAATTGCAACAGACTTTGACGGTGAGAAGTCGCTTCAGACCAAACCCGGCGACGTCTTCGGGTATGCCGTGTCGACTTTCGCGACGCTGGACACCACTGCACTGGAAGCGGCGACACCCGACATCAAGAAACATTTCGACAACATCAAAGCGCTGCTGAAGGTTAGTGATCTCAAGTACGGGGTTTTGTTTTGTCCTACGGGATTCTTGCTTGTACAGAAGTGCCGAAAATATCAGGTGGAACTGGGTACCTTTCAGGGGTTTGAGAAACCTTATATGTAGGTATATGCGCGTAAATTCCTTTGTCTGGTGTATTTTGAGCGATTTCACTTACGTTTGGCAGATTTTGAAGTTTCCATTATCTACTGAAGGTCATCGAGAAATCGGCGCCGGTTGGCTCGCAGTCGCTTACTCCAACGAAGGCCAGCAACAACGTCCGAGGCTACTGGATGGCCGCAACGCTGCCGCTACTGCAGGTCTCCATGAAGGTCCTCTACAGCTTCATCGCGCAGACACCGTCTTTGAGCGACGTCGCGGAAGAGCTGGACAAGAATTTCGAGAACATGTGCGCAAGCAATTTACTGCTTTTCTTTCATTGACCGAACTCTCCCACTCTCCATAACTCGCAGTGAAAGGAAACCTTTCAGCTTCGAGCAGTTCATGCAGCTAGGAGACGAGCTGGTCCCTTTGAGCTTCTCCACCTTGGCCAGCAAGAGGAAGGCCGACGACGACGGTGATTCCACTTCGGCCAAACGCGGCGGCGGAGCTCCCGGCGACGGAGAAGGCTAGGCGTCCGATGATATTTGCCTCATTCCGCCGTAGTGGCATACTCAAGTGCACACGATCGCTCGCTACTGTACCTGCCGTTATATTCCTCAACTCTGGCGCCGTATCGTCCGTCACTGTAGGTAGGCGAAACTGTCGAAGTCGTAGTGTTTCGATTCGTCACCTCGCATCTCAAATGTTCGCGTTATTGTAGCCGCCGTATTCTCTCTGCTGCTTACATTTACCATTCGTTCATACGTAGTTCTGTGCTTCTTTCTCTTTCCCATACTGTTGCTAGTGCGATAGTGGCTCCAATGGTGTGCGCGCCATGCTCTGTTTGTTCGCTTGTCATCCTTGCCACACGAAGTTTGCGCGCCGATGTTCATCTTGCGTCCGCTTCTGTTGTGTGTTGTGTCGATTGGCAGATTACTGTAGCCGCCATGTCCTCTGCTGCTGTCAATATGCCATTCATACTTATGTCCCCTTGTCTTTTTCGATGGTTGGGTTACTGTATACATCGTATTGTCTCCCGCTGGCCTAGTAGTCGTTCATTCGTTCTGCGCATCATTCCGTAGTAGTGGCTGGCGCGATATAGAAGAGTCGCCTTGCGATGGAGAAAGAATCGCACCGCACTGGCATGCGCAACAGCATAGTTTGTGGTTGAAAAACCCTCTTGGAGAGAACAATAGGTAGACGAATACGCATCGCAGAGGAAGGAAAATAATCAAAGGAGAACATCACGAGGGTTTCGGACACCTTTTGGGGCAGTTGGGCTTCCTGCGGCCCTTTTTCCGCAAATTTGCATTGATTAGGCGTGATGGGCAACGTTTGTGCAACGTTTGCGTTGCAGCGGTGATCATTCTGCAACGTTTGCGCGTGTGGTTTGTCCACTACGCTGTTTGTAGTTCCAGACAAATTTGTGACCTCTGTGGTGACTAAACCTTTTCCAGACCATCCTATAAAAGAGATGGCTTCAGTCGTTCGCGTTGCAGGTTCTGGTGCTGGAGTCGGTGAGCGTGTGGCGCAAGTACAACGGCCTGCTCGACCTGCTGTTCAGTCGACTGGGCTCCGCTCCCTTCTGTCACGTCTCCTCCTGGCGAGAGACGCTGCTGGCCCAGCGGGCGATGGCGGCGCACGGCTCTCAACTGGCCTGGTTCCGCCTCCTCTATCTGCTCTTCAGTCGCTACGTGCCGTCAACACTGCGCAGAATCGCCGTCGACAAACGCCTGCACCGCGGACCTCCCAGACACTCGAATGGCTCCTCCTCAGACGACGACGAAGATGGACTGGACGTCTAGCGGCGCGTTGTTGTTCTCTCGACTTCCCATGTGTCGTCGTCGTCGTGTCGCGCGACCAAGTCAGTGCGTCTCGAGTTCCAGTTGTCTAAGGATTGATGACCCTTTGTTTGCTCAGATGTCGTCTCGCGGCCCGCTCTGCCGGCGGGGGAAACGATGGTAGCGTACCAGAACCGTATCTACAGCACGTACGATTGTCTTGCTTTGATGCCGTAGTACTCGTGCTTTACTGTTAGCTGGCGTGACGGAGTCAGTATGTGTCCGATCACGTGTTTCGTTGTTGTCCAAGTTCCTCTTGTCGCGTCTTGGCGTGATTATTGTGTTTGAAATAGCGCGTTACCGTACTTGATTTCTTTAGTCTGGTCGTTAATTTGAATTTGAACGGCCGCGCTTTTCAAGATGTTATAGGCAGCGAGCATAGAAGATACGGTATAGGCAGTCGTCGCTAGTGTGATGTATAGGAGCGATTCCACGGCTGTTACTAATTGGAGCGCAAAGAGCGCAGAAAGCGCAATGGAGCGCAATATACTGTAAAACGACGCGTCATTGTTTGTCATTGAGAATTGCGCAAGTTATGGAGCAGAAACGGTTTTCAACATACAACAGAATTCGATATTTCAATGTACTACAAATCAATTTGATCTTCTTACAATTTTCCCACTCAGCGTGAAATGAAGCGCATTGTTTTTGGCACTCCGCCCCGACGAAGTCGGCGGAGAGCAGTAGGCATCCTGCAGGGAACAAGTTCTCTACGTGCTCGCCTAACTTTCGCTAGGAGTAACCGATTTTGAAACGGTTTTTTGCGTTCGATAGCCCTGGTGGATGCGCAGGCCGCGTGCTATATGAGAAAATTCCGGTAGTGGGAAAATTTTTTGAAAATTCAAAAATTCAAATTTTTACTAAGTAAAAATAATTCAGCACCCCGCCATTTTCGCTACACTTGATCAAAATTCACCATTTTTGGATATGTTGTAGCCCTTGGGGAGGCGGACTTGGGAAATCAAAAATTGGAAAATTTGGACGCGGCACGGCCGGGTTACGGTAGATTCAAATTTTGAGAACCCGATTCCGGCCGTTCAAAAAATCATATCTCGCGATTTACTGGGCGGATCGGGCTGAGATAAAATTTCCGGCCGGCGTCTGGATGCGCTCTTTCATTTGGCGCCGAAATCGTCGAAATCCATCCAGCCGTTCGTGAGCTAGGCGGGGGCAATGGGTTTCCGTTCGGGACCAAATTTGAGGATTTTGGGATTTGGCCGGTTTTTTCGCCGAAACGCGTAGTTCTACCGGGAAACGGACACCGCCAATCGATTCTACGCTAAAATCTGGTCCGGAAACATAATTTTTGGTTTTTCGAGCTACCGTAACCCGGCCGCGTCGAATTTTTGAATCCCGGGCCGAAATTTTCAAAATCGAGTTGACCGTTGGTTCGGGGGTTTTCGGGGTCGGGGAGTTCGAATTTCGCGTTAGTTTTGCGATTACTGTTCGCTTTCGACCCTTTTCGGATGGTTTAGGGTGGGTTTGTGGCAAAAATTTGAAATCCTGGGGTAGTATTGAGGTGTAGCGCGGTGTAGCGGGACCGTCGAAACAACTTCGGACCAATAGGTTTAGGGCCTTTTGACACCGGTTGTGTGCTTGCGAGCGCTCTTGGAGATGGCGAGCGCCATAATTGTTGGTTTGAAATGCCGCAGTTGTGTCGCCCTTCTGTGCTTAGCGAAGTCGGCCTCCTTGCCTGTTTCAGAAGCGCCATCTATTAGCGCGCTTCTTTCCCGCTCGGTGCACAGATGCATCCTTGTGCGCGCGGCTGACCATTTGCCAGTGCCAGTGCATGGTCGTCGTTATCGCGATGAAATCGCCGCGCGTGTGTGCCTCAAGCTGATACGCCACGTAGCACGCAATGAACGAGCGAACGGACCGCCGGCACGATGGAACTAGAGGTGTTTCAGGTATTTTCGGAGTCGGGAATGTCGAATGTCGCGCCACTTTTGCGATTCTTCGTCTGTTTCGGTCCTTTTCGGATGCGTTAGGCTGGTTTTGGAGGAAGGTCCGAAAACCCCATCCTGAATTGTGGTACAGCGCTGTGTACTAGCCAGCCATAGGACAAGTCTGGCCAGGGCCAACAAGTTCATGACTTTTCGACTGCGTTTGGGCACTGCTTCCAACACAGTGCTTACTTCCCTATCGTGTTGCACGTGTCTGTTCCAGCTCGGTGCAAAGATGGGGCGTTTACGTTCACGTTCCAGCGCATGTTGCCAGTAATGTTGGCGTTTTGCCCAGACGAAATCGCTGGGCGCTCCATCCAGCCGATCCACCACATAGCCAGGCGTAGGTCTCCCGTGGTGTTGTGACGTCACCCGCGTCTCTTCTGGGAGGGAGGGAAGGAGCGAGCGCGCGGCGCCCCGCAGCGCGCGGTGATAGCATCATTTACCTCATTACATGTGCACAGGTGTATGTGTGTGTGTACAGGTGTGTAGCAGTTCCGAAAAGTTCAGCTTCAGTGGGTGGTTTAAGCCAATCGGCGGAGTGCCACGTTGACACTCGCGGAGTGTCACGTTTAACTAGTATTTACAGGTCGTATCGAGAAAGTTTTTGCTGAAATGGAAAGGGCATAAGACACGATGAATTTGTGACATAGTTTCGAATTTTCAAATTCCCAAATTTCGACAAATTCAAACAGCTTAAATTTCAAAACTTCTTTGAACGGATGTATCGAGCATAGTCTGCCAAGTATTTAGCAAATAGTTTCAGCAAATATAATTAAGGAAATTTAGGATATTTTTAAGGATTTCGTTAAAATCCACAAATTTCGACCATTTCAAACAGCTTAAATTTCAAATTTTCTTTCCACGGATGTGTCGAGCATAGCCTGCCAAGTATTTATCAAATACCTTAGTTTCAGATTTCATAATTAACGAAATTAGGGATATTTTCAAGGGTATTGTCAAAATTCCCAAATTTCGGCAATTTCAAACAGCTTAAATTTTATAATTTCTTTACATGGTTGTGTCGGGCATAGGCTGCCAAGTACAGTCCCGGTCAGAAGTCGGGCCTCATATCTCGCGTTGCGCGTAGTCGCGCGTCGCGGAAATGGTTTAGTATACGGTAGCTAAGGTGGCCATGAATCCGCATATAAAGTATCGCGGATTTGCATATAGTGCGTGCGGCCGCCAATTAGAGTGACCCTCAGCACCGCACCAGCAGGGTTGCCAGGTGGTAGATTTTGTCTACATTTGGTAGTTTTTTTTTAGTCAGGGCAGCTTTTTTGGACCCCATGTAGCTTTGTAGTTTTCTAGGTAGTTTTTTTGGGTCGTTGCATTGGGCTTTTGAGGCAGCGCCCAGCGACAGCGATAACCAGTCTACACTCAGTCCCCCGCTGGGGGGTCAGTTTTTGAGATCGTATCGTGAAAGTGGACGCTTCCCACGTCCCTTGGATGCAAATCAGGGCGTCATTTGTGAGTTTACATCGCTCGGAAACTCCAATCCGTGCGAGAATTGATTCGTTTTTCGGTTCACAGTAAGTATGAAGCGCAAAGCAACGCAGGCCGATATCGACCGGCTGTTTGGGCGGAAAAAGGCTTTGACTTCCGCCAACGAAACAGCACCTCCCATCGATATTGCGCCAGAAGAGTCACCGACTGACGAAGTTCCTGCTTCTGTTGAAAACTCCACTTCGACTGCAGAGAAGAAACCCTCTACCTCCTTGTCGCCTGCCAAAGAGAACATTTCCCCTGAAAAGCCACCCACGAGAAGGCTCTGCCCCAAGGAGAAGCCCAAGGACCGGAAGTTTCAGAACCAGTGGAGATTCGATAGTTCGAGCCAAGAGGGGCGGCGTGGCACTTGTCAGACGAGAATTTCAGCAGATAATGCCATCGAAACTGCCAAAATACCTGCTTGTTCGTTTTGACATCGACGGAAGCGCTTTTGTCTGCATGAGAGGGCAGGGTTTTTTTTTCGTCCGAGGCCTAGGAGCAAATGGCGCTCCTAACTTTGAAATCTAGGAGCGCCAAGCAAAATTTAGGGGCAAAATTTTCTTGAGGTAATAAATAACCACTAAAGGTTGTTTTTAACGGGATTCAATGGCGAACATTTATGCCAAAGAATAGCTTTTGCAAACTTCTAACAACGAAAACTTTAACTTTTGAATAGCGCCGCAGGCGAAAATTTTGCGATTTCTGGACTATAAATGGCAAATATGATAACAAAATTGCACCGCAGGCAAAATTTTTCCGTTTTAAGATTGTTCTGTCCAAGAACCGTTCATAAGTTGAAGATAATAGGAAAATTTTGCCACGATTCTACCGCGTTTCTAGGGGCACAGTGGCGCTCCTAACTTAAAATTCTAGGAGCGTTTGGCAAATTCTATGTACGAGCAAACGCTCCCACTATCGCTCAAAAAAAAACCCTGTGAGAGGGTGGATTTCCGAATGCGAAAAAGTTGAGAAGGGTGGACGAGTTGTCGTGAAATGGCCGGAAAATGGCGAATTCCCTGGCGTCATCATTTCTTGGGGCAAAAGTCAGAAGCGGCTGGAAGAGTATCTGGACCGGTGCGTCGCGAGGAAGCGCTACACGACGACTGACGATGACGGAGAGGAGGAGGGCGCACTCGGAGACGATTTGGAGTTCATTCCCCCTGCTTCTGGAAGCAGCGAAACCAGTTCAGACGACGGGGAGTCGCGAGTCCCTCTGGCAACGCTGAAGGCGCGGTAAGTTCCTCTGGCAGTGCCGATTTTCAGTTTCTAATTTGTCACTTATCGTCTCATGTCTGCAACATTTGCCATGGAACGTTTTAGTCACACACGAAGTTTTCAGAGGTGCCGCTGAGCCGCCAGCCTCCAAGCCCAAGTCAAAGAGGCAACTGGAACGGGAGAGAAAGCAGGAGCTGGCTGAAAAGACTCCTCTGACAGTGGAAGACCCTCAGTCTGAGTCGAATTCGCAGCTGGGAGTGGGCCCTTCGAATGGAGACGGAGTCGAAGCTACGGTAAAGCCTTTCTACTGGCATACTGTACTGTAGTTTTAAAGAAACTGAGAGGGGGAATTCTCTGAAGTGCCTATCATTCTTGGTCATTTTAGGGTCCAACGGATTTTGGGCAGGCGCAGGCGCTACAAGAGGCCAATGATGAGAATGATCCTCCTCCACAGGGTCAAACTCTCCAGGAGGGAGCGGTGGAGAGAGTCGATGGCCAGAAGAAGCGACCTCTCTTTCTGCAGGTGAGGTCCCCTCCCACCCCGCCCCCCCCCCCCCTCCCAGCCACACCCCTCTTTCTCTCCCACCCCCTTGCTCCCTCCCTCCACACACCCTTCCTCTACCATTCCTCGTCTCCCCCTCCTCTCCCTCACTCTCCCATGCCCATCACCGCCCCCTTCCCCTCACTCTGCTCTCCTCTCCCCCTGCCCCATTCCCTGCCCCCCTCTCGCCCCCGCCCCCCCCCCCCCCCCCATTGACGTTCCCAACTGTATATGTAGATCCAACGGTCGGGGGGTCGCGTGGAGCGTGTGGCACCAATCCCCCTGGAGAAGTCTGGTGGAGTGGGCCAGCAGAAGCAGCAGCAGACGTTGGAGGAGCAGGTGGCTGACATACAGGCTGAGGTGAAGGAGATGAGGGGAGAACTGGCCTGCCTCAAGACTACTGTAGCTGCCATGGACGAGAAGTTGGACAAGGCCCTCTGCATGCTGACAGTAGGTGGACACTTTTGTGGACTATCTTTGTGATTAGCTTTGGTTTTGAGCTTTGTTGTGGATGGCATACTGGTATTGACAGATTGATTGATGACACAACTAACACTGGTGTATCTGTCTGTTCAGACAACTGTGGCCAAGCTGGAGTCTCACAATGTCAGGGTATCAGAGGCGCATGACACGAGCCCATTTGAGAACCTCCTGTCAGAGGAACAGCTATTCGCATTCTACCGAGGGGCCACCTCGTCTGCGGCTTTTGCCATCCGCCTGAGGCGCTCCCCTCGACCATCACGTGTCCGAGGTCCGCTTCTACTGTGCCAATTCTCTGCAATTGTTCCACGCTGGCATGAGAGTACTGTAACTGAGCTCGCTGTAGCTGAAGCCCTGCGCCACCATGACGCCAGCCAAGAGAGAGTTCCTGAGAAGTACCACCTTTCTCTTTCGACCCGGTGACTCAGGGTGGAGAGAAGGAGAAGGAGGCTCAGTGGAAGGAGATAGCGAAGAGACTGGACGGCGCCAAGCGTCACATGGTCAGCCATGTGAAGGATGACACGGTGGCGACTGATCGGCCGACGATAGAAGCGCCAACTTCCAGAGGGACGACGGCGGCAGGGACTGCTCGGCCGACGACAGAAGCGCCAACTTCCAGAGGGACGACGGCGGCGGCGACTGCTCGGCCGACGACAGAAGCGCCGACTTCCAGAGGGACGACGGCGGCGGCGACTGATTGGCCGACGACAGAAGCGCCGACTTCCAGAGGGACGACGGCGGCAGTGCGAAGGACGACATGGCAGCGACAAATCAGCCGACACAGAAGCGCCGACTTCCAGAGGGGAGACAGCGGCGGCGACCAGGCCAGCGACAACAAAAGACAAAATCCGCACCAATTGCAACGATTACGCTCTATGTGGGAGAGTCCGAAGAACACTGCGATGAAAACAATTCCAATGAAATACTCAGCTCACCAGCAGTGACGCCTCTGTTGGCGTATCCGGTATTGAGGCAGGCGTAGATTCCGCTGCAGGCGCTCTTCATGTCCTTCAAAGACAGCTCAAAAAACTGCCACTGCTGGTCTCTGCGGAAGCGCTTGTCGGCCAGACGCAGCCGACTCTTGACGAAGACGTCTCGGCAGACGTTCGTCCCTCGCTCCACCAACGCCCCAAACTGCCCCTTTGGATAGACTGCAATAATGTGTGTGTGTGTGTGTGTGTGTGTGTGTGTGTGTGTGTTGAAAACAGAGGATGACTGAAGGAATAGGCGGCTGAGAGAGGGAATAAATACTGGGTAGGCACGCCGGTCGAAAACAGCCTTCTCCCGCTCCCTTTCCCCTCTACATCTGCTGACTCAGTCAATAGGCGCACGAGACTACAGTAAGACCCTATTAGGCGCTTCGAGTAAACACGCGCCACTTACGATCGCAGTGAAAGCCTGTGCCTAGTGGATTGCCTGCATGTGCAGTATACGAACTTACGTTCTGGCCGAAAACAACGGTTTTGCAACTGTGCATATAATGCACAAATTTGGACAACTTAGAGGCCTAACTGCCAAAAACACTATTGGATTCCCGCTCTACCTGCTCGTGGCAAACACCTCTGTAAGGAAAGCCCATAGGAGAGGCAGACAGGGCGCGCGAAAAATTGATCTAGACCAATTTTGGTGGGGAAGAGAAGGGGGGGGGGGGGGGGGGGGGGGTAGGGTGGCAAGTACCGTGACAGGCTCGTGCTGGCCCAATCGCGTATTCACACGCGTGTACTCTCTAGTGCGTGCGTTCGCTCTTCTCTCTATTCAAGATGAATTCCGTGCGTGCGTCAGTGCACGATGGCGCAAGGCGCGAACGCGGAGCGCAGCCACACACACATCTGCATTACACATGCGCGCGGCAATCGACGAAGTCTCGACGAGTCGTCGTTGTTTGTGCATCGTGAGTCATGTTGACTTTCGCACCGGAAATACTAACGCGAAAGGACAGGGTGCGCTTATCGGTTGACTTGGGGGTTCTGGGGTGGATGGGTGGCAAGCAAGTAAACAACTGCGGTGGGTTTGGCTGAGATAAACAAGATGGGATGGCTTTGCGTTACCGTACGCACTGTTTATTCGCCGAGCTAGAACTGGCGTGCGTGAAGAAGGGGGCGTTCAAAATCGGTGTCTAGTGTTTCACAGACACACATGCGTCGGTGACGGCGGATCACGTAATGTAACCGGCAGTGTTTCGTAATTCCCACCCACTGCACAGTCTGAATAGCGGATAGACGGGCAGACACGAACTTTCACATTTCCTTCACAAAGAGATAGAATCATCGCCCGTTTTGCCCGAGTCATTCGAACATGCTGCAAACACTGCACAACCGGCTGACAAATCGCCGCATTCTGGCCTAACGTAAGAAGACCCATATCACAAATCGGTACCGGATTCTTCCGCTTAAGCGCCCCCTCCTTTTCCCAATTTCATGGCCTTGTTGTAGGCGAAGGGAGGGGGCGCTTAAGCGGAAAACTCCGGTACAATGTACATAGGTATGTGTATGGAGCAACCCTGTATCGTATGTATCTTAGGAGTAATTTAGGGCACTATTTCCTCCCTTGTGAACGTTCCTCCATCGCTCAGCGGCGCTCTGATGGCCGCGGCGCTCTCTTGTCCTTGGGGAGACTCGGTGTAGCGGACGGCTTGGCGCACTTGTTGCGCTGCCAACACCGCCTAATGAAATTTGTCTGTTTGTAACAATGGAAGGAGCGACGTTGTTCTACAGGGGAAATTGTTCTACTCCAAATGTGAAGTTGTTCTACAGCACTGTGAAATTGTTCTACAGCGCTGGGAAATTGTTCTACTTTCCTGGGAAGTTGTTCTACTTGCCTGGGAAGTTGTTCTACTGTAGGGTAATTGTTCTACTCAAGAGCTAAGGAGTTCCCATATTGTTGCATCTGGCCAAATCTGCAGGCTCGCACGGATCTGTACATCAATGCAATGCACCCATTAGAGAAGGATCACCAAACAGGCAGAAATTAATAGCAGGCGACGTAAATTGCATGTGCAAGGTTCACACGTGCTCGCGGTTGGTGCCAATCAGGTGGGAGATGCGGCGCAAATAGTGGTCGAGCGTGTGCGGGTCGGGGTCGCCGCCGTTGGCGTGGCAGTGGGCCGCGAACGCCACCTTCTCCTCTTCGATGGCCCTATCTCTCTCCACGACCTCCGCCTTCCTCTGTTTCGGTTGGGCCATGCCGTCTTGGAGAGCGCGCGAGCGAATGCGCATCTCGTTCTCCTTAGTCTGCATCTCATTCAAAAATTCCTCCATGTTGGGGTGCTGGCTGGAGAAGCTGGAGTGCAGCCCATTATGGAATCCTTCGGCATGGTTGGTTGTGCGCGGCCCAGTGTTTTCATACTGATTCCACTTTGGAATCATTTGAGGGCGCAGCCACTGTCGGCGGAAGTAGGTGGCAAACTCCGCGATTGCGGCATTGAGTTTGTTGTTCGCATTATTGGGCGGTGCGAATTGTGGTCGCTGGTGGTCTAGGATTTCGCCCGCGCAGTCCTCGACCAGCCAACAGGGCAGCATCGCAGTGGAGACCAGCTTTCGCACCCACTGGTATAAGACGTCGTCGTCCCTGTCTTGATACTTCTGCTTCAGTCCAAGGGAAGCCAGTTTCCGATCTATCGCCTGTCGGAAATGAAACGTGCAGCAAACCAGCGTCGTGTAGGGCAGCGCCTCCTGATATTAATGTGGACGTTGATGTTGTGGAAGCCCCAAAACGTATCGAAACTATACGCACACATATCCATGTACTAAGTTCACACCTTTAGTGCCTCGTAGGCGGCCGGCTCAAAATCGAAATTCCACTGAGCTGTGCCCATTGGGCCCAGTGGGTTGACGTCCTGCCCATGATCAGCAGCCACAGCGTCCCGAAGAATGGTGAACGCTTTCTCGTACGTTGCTCGGTCTTTCGATTTCAACAGAAGCATCGCACATGGAAACGCTTCAGTTCGTAAACGCTTCGTAAACGCAGAAGTGGGGGTTGCGAGGGTTGTCAGGGTCGGTAGCCAGCACTCCATCTCTGATGGTGATTCGCGGGACTAGGCCGACCTGTCGATTTGCTTTCTTTGCCAAGGAGCATCGGACGCAAGTGTAGTAGACGTTGCCGCCTCTTCTGGCATTGCACTGGAACTCGAGCACCTTTCCCGGCCAACGAACGCTGTCGAATAACACCAACTCGTTGCCCTTTTCTGAAACGCCCCTTCTATAAGGGGCGAATTCCATCTTTTGTTTGCAACAACCGCGTTATAGAAATCACGATGCTTTTGCATTCGAACGACTGAGCGTCACAAGACCTTGCTGCTGAACAGGCTGGCTCGCTTCATGTCAGATTGTTTGGCGTGCCATGTACAGAATAGATCAGATACATACATAGGTGTGTAGGTGTAGGGAGATTAGATACTGTACATAGCTAACACTTTGAAGAACATGATTGCCCTACGTGCCAGCGGAGCGCAAATGATTGGATGGGGTGATTGGACCGCATCGATTGGGTGAGATACAACCTGTGGGTGATGTGATTCAAACGTGACCCTGCTTTTATACGAGTAGAACAACTTCCCAACGCAGTAGAACAATTTCCTGATGGTGTAGAACAATTTCGCACAGTTGTAGAACAATTTCACAGCAGAGTAGAACAATTTCCCAAAAAGTAGAACAACTTCCCTCTTCCGCTTGTAGAACAATTTCCCCTGTAGAACAACTTCCACCCAATCGTAACAATCGCTCATTCAGAAGTGCTGTATGTACTGTAGGTATGTGCGTGCAGCGTACATACATTTGTCATTGTCCTGGCATTCAATCATAAATCTTATAACAGGCTAAAAGTGAAAATATCGCCTCTGTTCTTGCATTGCAAGAAATGCTTCAAAATGAATTGTCTTAGTCTCTCTTTGATAATTCGTTTTCTGAAATCCCTAACTTGTCACAAACCAAATAACTATGGACAGCATCGACGTCCAGGCGTCCAGGAAGTCCAGGCGTCAAATAGTAAGCTCTTTCGCGAGTCACAGCCAGATAGTTGCAAAATACCACCGCAGCCAACGCCAGCATTCCGAGACACTCTAAGCCGATTCTTGAGGCTGCGATCTCGACCTCCTTCCTATAAGATGTGGAAAACAATGTTGAAATTGAATACACAATCCGCGAATAATTTGCTTGACTTCTTACCACAACACGCCTTCAAATGATAAAAGGTCGACGATCGTCAGCGCCAGGCAAACGGCGATAAAGCAGGCTATCAGTCCGCTCAAGATGATAACGCCTGTCTAAATTCAAGGTGGTCAACATTGCCACTACCTACATAACTACAAAGTTGCCCTAGTCTGTACTGCAAAATGAAACAATCTTGAGCTTCATTGAAAAGTGGATGCAGCAAAGCTGTGATGAACAAGCTGGTTCCTACTCATTGGAGAATCAAAACTCCTAGCAGTTTGGCCAGTCCACTGCCTGAGGCGGGCGAAAGAATCTAGTCATATCGTATCAGCTGGGACCTTGGCGGTGGCCAGCTTGCAGCACCATTTGGACCGAGAGTATAACGTAGTTTGGCTGTTGTTGACCGGGCGGGCAAAAGCCATCGTGCGATTCTGATGGGCACAATTGCACCAGCAGGTAGCATACGGATGTTGTAATACACTTCTGCTCTTTGTAAGAATACTACCGACGAAGTCGAACGAGTTCGACTTCGAGCATGCGTCGCCGCAACGTGCGAAGTGTGAACCAAGTGGCAAGGCGAGAAAAACTTGCACTGAGTGAATCATCATGTATCCAGCGCACCCATCCACTGCAGTAGCTGTCGAATTCGACAAGTCAGAGATATATATATGTAGATAGATAGGTCGCCCACTCAACAGCTGGAAATGACACTATTATAACACGATTTTGCATATGGATAAGAAACGGAAGAAGCAATTCGAGAACCACCGTTGAAAGAACGGTGGGTTGCAATTTGCAAGCAACGTTCATGCTGGAGTATATAATTGCGAAGTGTGTAGGTCTGGTTTACTTATCCAAACCTCCTTTCCGTCTTCTCAATACTTCAGCGTGCATGCGGGACAAAGGCGTTATGCTGCAGAGGTCTCGCAAGGTGGCAGATGGATCAACGAGACATTGGACGGCAGTCGCGAAACGGAGGACAAAACCGAACCGCACCAGGTCAACTACTAGCGACAGAACTCGGTTTCAATGCAAACGTGGCGAAGAACGCAGCAAAGAGACACGCAGTCGCTGGGACCGGGGCACGGTCGCGTATAGTTCTACGCATTCTTCCACTGGAAGCACTCCTGATCGAATTCTTCGTACAGGGCATGGACGTTGTTCTCCAGCAGCAGGTTGTCCCCGGACAGCAGCAGAGTCGGCCAACCATTCCAACTGCCGTTCCACTCGAGCAGGGTCGGTGTCAGGCGCAGCGGAGTCCGGTGGGCGGACCACTCCAGAGCGGCGACGCCGCCCACTTGGAAGGGGGAGGCGCCGACTTTCACGCGCGCGATGAAGAGGAGGCGCAGGCGGGGACAGCGGGCCACGAGGTCCACGCAGCTGACCCCTCCTCTGCACTGCTGATGCGCCAAACCCTTAAGAGACACACTGAGAACCCTGACGGTCTCCAGCAGGGGCGAATGCATGGCCAGATGGCGCAGAATGGACGTCGTCCCTTCTTCCTGCAATCAACCGCATAACTGCGCATATCGGCCGGTACTAACGTCAGTTAGTACGAGACAAACTTCCATAGTGTAACAGTGCCACTGCCAAACTGCTAAAGTCGACAAACGCTACTTGACTTAAGTTAACTCATCATGTGATTGTCACGGCAAGACGGCAGGAAACATTCCTGACCAACCATGTACTTGTCAAGGCGAATGTGAGACAGCGCGTAGAGCTGGAAGCTGTAATTGGGCGGCCACTCCGGGTGCTGCAGTTCAAACAACTGCAAACGCTTCAGAGAAGAGTGCTGCAGCTTTCGAAGGGTGGACGCCACTGCAGCGGGAGCGAACGAGCCAACAAGACAGTGCTCGAGACGAAGCTCAGTGGAAGGGGCGGCGATCGAACGGAGGATGGCCGCCAGTGGGCCGTGCCAGAATTGGGGATAGTAGCCCGGCAACGTCAACCATATAGGCGCAGACACGTGCACGTCCACGTGTTGCAGCGAAGCTTTGGACAGAAGGTCCACTGCCAGCTTGGGCAGCGTGCCCCACTGGGCCTCATCAAGCACGTATTCCCTCACTTGTTGAGTGTCCTCGACTGTCAAACGGAAGGAAAGGCGCTCGAGGGACTTCTTCTGCGCGGTGTCGTCGCTGGCGCACAACTGCGTCACCTTCTCCAGGACGCTGTGGTCGTTGGGGTAGAACAACGTCTGGACTTCCAGGTGGCGCAGGGAAGTGACGCAGAGGCGCCACAGCCTCTTCAACAGACGGTCGTGACGCTGCTCCTTGCCCGTGTCGATGGAGACGCTCCCGAGGGTCAACTTAGACTCCTCCCCTTTCTCTGTCTTGAAGAAGAGAGTTGTGTTCTTGGAAGAGTCTTCCTCCTCCAACAGCGTCACGTGGACAACTCTGATTGGAGGCGGACTGATCCTTTCATAGAGGCGCTTCCACAGCTGGCACACCGCTGGGACGACACTGATGAACTGGCTGGGGCTGAGGTGGGACAAGATCTCCAGCATCATATCGTTTGGCAAGACTTCGTTGATGGATGACCGCGTTGCTGAAACAATGACATGGCCTTCGGCGACTACCTATATGTACGTAGGCATGCGCACGCCATACGTATTTGTTTTTTACAAATTATTGCTGTGTCCTTACCCGTCAGGTGTCATCACTCGACGGACCATCCCAGATCTTTAGGTTGGCAACGCCGCCGCAAGACCAATTTCTCCTAATCTCCCAGCGCTGCTTTCAGTCAGTGCTCTCATCTGGCTTACATATTCATGACATCGACAGCTCAACTACTGTACATTATGTGCCACAGCTAGCCGAAACAACCGGAGAGGTCCAGCACTTAGATTCACCTTCCGTGTCCGCTTCTGGCGTATTCTGATCGGCAGTGATGGCGAAAGAGGCGCAGTCGTCGTCCGCCAAGCGGGCTCCCAACCCATCCACCAACAGCTGTCTCGCTTCGACTTCCATCGGCTGCTGCTCTTTGGGCATCTGAAGGGGCGTTGTATTGTGGACTTGTGGTTTCCACTGTTCACAGCTCGAATTTCAAATTCTGTTCACGGTCCACATTTGGTACATATGTGCGCCGTGATTCTCCCAACATTCAGATATGGTATAGTTATCAACACTCAGATTCGACTCACAGGGCTTTCTTTGGCTGATTTGGATTTGGGTGAAGTACAGTACAGTCAAGTTCAAGCCGCAGTATAACAGATTGGTTTTACCACTGCCGAACTCGAATTGACACGTTCACGGTTCACACGCTTTGCTTTAAATCTTAATCAAGGCAAACTGCCACGATCTCTAATTGAAGCAGATGACAGAGTGGTCAGAATATGGGTATTTGAACACCCACTGCGCCGTTTTGGCGCCTGGCGGTGCCAAGTGGTACAGTAATCGGTTGTCGAATTTGATTCCAACCGCCAATTCCCTATAATTATATCGATAAACAGCTACAGCACGCCGCAAGACGTCCCAAGGGGATCTAAAGTTGGACGCTTTGCAGACGGGGGCGGGCGGGGGGGGGGGGGCGAGTGTTGACGGCGGGAGGACATCCATTATCGCAGAATCGAAGTGCTGATCTGGTTCTCGGGGCTCCCCTGCCGCCACCTTGGCCTCACTTTGAGACGTCACACAGTGTGGAAGACCAATTGCATACTGTATCCCTCTGGCTATTTTTTATACAGGGTGTCCCACGGTGGGTGTTTCAACTTTGACGAGCTCCCGCGCTCCGCTGCATTGACCGATTTTGCTGAAATTTTATACGCAAATTCTAACAAGTGTAACTTAAAGATCTGCCAAATATCACTGACCCACGCATGAATCCGGCGGCTCGCCGGCTTGTGGCAGCCACAAAGTTGGCTTACGTGCAGCTAAATTAGGTGGAACCTGTACCATCACAGAGAAGATAAGTTAAGCTTTTAAACGGTCTTGGAACGAACATCGTAGCTTGTAACACGCTCTCGAAAAATCGAATCAAAGCTTGTCTGCAAACCCATAATCAAGCACCGCCAGCTGCTCTGGTGCTGCAGGGCCTCCTCCAGGAGGGCCAGCGTCTTTGACCTATTATTCGTTTTGGGGTCTGATAATCATTGTATGATGCTGATATTTTGCAGATGTCTAAGTTGGTTGTACGTATATACAAAATTTCAGCAAAATCGGTCAACGCAGCGGCGCGCGGGAGCTCATCAAAGTTGAAACACCCACCGTGAGACACCCTGTATGTAATAATACTGTACTACACGATACAAAACAATACGCAGCATAGTTACTCACGTTTGACGTGCCGTTGGATTAGCTGCGGTGACGGAGTGGGAGCGGTCATGACAACACACAGCCTGAGCGGATTCCACCACTTGGCTTTACTGCAACTTGAAGCTCGCATGGTTGCCTCTGTCCAGTGTTGCCGAAGTACACGATTTTTCTAAAGAGTACAGTACAGTACAGTACTTTTGTCCAAAAATTATAAAAAGTACAGTACAGTACAGTACGGCCGCTCCAATTTGCTAATGAGTACAGTACTAAAACGTACTGAGTACTTAAAAAGTACTAAAAAGTACAGAGAAATCTGAAGTAAAGGGAGGATGCAGTATATTAGGGAAATTTTTCGATGTTGACACATGCAAGACAGGTGGTTTAAGTTGGCTGTTATCCTTGAAGTGGGCGTCGCTTCAACTTCCAAGCACCAATTCTCGACAATTTTGCACGAATCTTAATGTAAATTGGTGTATT
Organism: Linhomoeus sp. GSCO2_2; assembly: GCA_030248115.1. Classification (NCBI taxonomy): domain Eukaryota; kingdom Metazoa; phylum Nematoda; class Chromadorea; order Monhysterida; family Linhomoeidae; genus Linhomoeus; species Linhomoeus sp. GSCO2_2. Next base: position 3,744 of record JASAMZ010000609.1, on the reverse strand, counting down.
CGGTATTCGTAGATTATGCTGCATGCGAGGAACATAGAATGACCAAAGTTCTAAATAGTACAACGAGTACTAAAAAGTACTAAACAGTACTAAACAGTACTCTGAGAATCTAATGAGTACAGTACAGTACAGTACAGTACTTTTGGGCAAACAAGTCTCTTTTAAAAAGCGGAGTGGTTTTGAGCTTTGAATTTTTACTGAGATTGTAGCAAGGCCCTTTCCGGTTTCGTGCAGCTTCTCTGACTCTACTCGCGACTACACTTTTTGGAGTGGTCGTGCTACGCAACATTGGTATCGCTCGGGTTTAATTCTTTATACCAAGAAAATCATCTTTTCAGACTAAATTTTAAAAAAGACATTGGATTCTAACGGAAAACTACAGGTTAATTGTGAGCGTGATTTGATGTTGGCTTGCCATGAGCTCTTCAGCGATGTCAAGACCGCCGCTCTGCAACGCACGAGTGCCAAGATATAACAAACCAAAATCTGCAGTTTTCATCGCGTTTTGGTTACTGTAGTCCTTTCATTGACCTTTTGAAACTTTTTGTTGTCGGATTCTTGCTCAGGAGGTCGAGCGCTTCATTTTGATATGCGATTCGACTAGGTTCGATGAAGTTTTGACTTTTCGCGAACATTACTTCGGGATACTGTAGCGCGCAATTTTGAAAACTTGTTATTATTTCGACGTCACAGTTCGCGAGAGTAGTCCGAGGGCTACCCGTTGATGTGTCGAACTCAACCCAGCGACGTCAGACAAGCGAGTTATTAAGCCCGAAGCAAGCGTGTCGTTCCAGTTTTCGTCGCGTTTTGTTGGTTACTGTAGCCCTCTGTTTAAACTTTTGAAACTTCTGTTGTCGGATTTGTGCTCAGGAGCTCGAGCGCTTCACGTTGATATGCGAGTTGACTAGCTTCGGTCAACTTTTGTCTTAAAATGGACCCTCACTTTGAGATACTGTAGCGCGCGAGTTTGAAAACTTATTTTAGTTTTGAACACTCAGATGGCGAGAGTAGTCCGAGGGCTACCCGTCGATGCGTCCAACTCAACCCATCGACGTCAGACAAGCGAGTTATTAAGCCCGAAGCAAGCGTGTCGTTTCCATTTTTCGACGCGTTTTGGTTACTGTAGCTCTCTGTTTAAACTTTTGAAACTTTTTGTTGTCGGATTCGTGCTCAGGAGCTCGAGCGCTTCACGCTGATATGCGATTTGACTAGATTCGGTCAACTTTTGTCTTAAAATGGACCCCACTTTGGGATACTGTAGCGCACGAGTTTGAAAACTTATTTTGGTTTCGACCACTCAGGTGGCTAGAGGAGTCTGCGGGCTACTCGACGACGTCTCAAACTCCTTCCTACGACGTCGGACGAGCGAGTTATTAAGCCCGAAGCGAGCGTGACGCACGTACGTACGTACGTACGTACGCACGTACGTACGTACGCACGCCGAGCTCTTGATAGGGTTCGCTCGGCTGAGGCCGAGCAAAACAAGTCTCTTTTAAAAAGCGGAGTGGTTTTGAGCTTTGAATTTTTACTGAGATTGTAGCAAGGCCCTTTCCGGTTTCGTGCAGCGTCTTTGACTCTCCTCGCGACTACACTTTTTGGAGTGGTCTTGCTGCGCAACATTGGTATCGCTCGGGTTTAATTCTTTACACCAATAAAATCATCTTTTCAGACTAAATTTAAAAAAAGACACTGGAATCTAACGCAAAACTACAGGTTAATTGCGAGCATGACTTGCTGTTGGCTTGCAGTGCCAAGACCGCCGCTCTGCAACGCACAGGTGCCAAAATATAACAAACCAAAATCTGCAGTTTTCAACGCGGTTTGGTTACTGTATGTAGCCCTCTCATTGACCTTTTGAAACTTTTTGTTGTCGGATTCTTGCTCAGGAGGTCGAGCGCTTCATTTTGATATGCGATTCGACTAGGCTCGATGAAGTGTTGACTTTTCGCGGACATTACTTCTGGATACTGTAGCGCGCAATTTTTAAAACTTGTTATTATTTCGACGTCACAGTTCGCGAGAGTAGTCCGAGGGCTACCCGTCGATGTGTCGAACTCAACCCAGCGACGTCAGACAAGCGAGTCATTCCGAAGCAAGCGTGTCGTTTCCAGTTTTCGACGCGTTTTGGTTACTGTAGCTCTGTGTTTAAACTTTTGAAACTTTTTGTCGTCGGATTCATGCTCAGGAGCTCGAGCGCTTCACTTTGATATGCGATTTGACTAGCTTCGGTCAACTTTTGTCTTAAAACGGACCCCACTTTGGGATACTGTAGCGCGCGAGTTTGAAAACTTATTTCAGTTTTGAATACTCAGATGACGAGAGTAGTCCGAGGGCTACCCGCCGATGTGTCGAACTCAACCGAGCGACGTCAGACAAGCGAGTTATTAAGCCCGAAGCAAGCGTGTCATTTCCAGGTTTCGACGCGTTTTGGTTACTGTAGCTCTCTGTTTAAACTTTTGAAACTTTTTGTTGTCGGATTCGTGCTCAGGAGCTCGAGCGCTTCACGCTGATATGCGATTTGACTAGATTCGGTCAACTTTTGTCTTAAAATGGACCCCACTTTGGGATACTGTAGCGCACGAGTTTGAAAACTTATTTTGGTTTCGACCACTCAGGTGGCTAGAGGAGTCTGCGGGCTACTCGACGACGTCTCAAACTCCTTCCTACGACGTCGGACGAGCGAGTTATTAAGCCCGAAGCGAGCGTGACGCACGTACGTACGTACGTACGTACGCACGTACGTACGTACGCACGCCGAGCTCTTGATAGGGTTCGCTCGGCTGAGGCCGAGCAAAACAAGTCTCTTTTAAAAAGCGGAGTGGTTTTGAGCTTTGAATTTTTACTGAGATTGTAGCAAGGCCCTTTCCGGTTTCGTGCAGCGTCTTTGACTCTCCTCGCGACTGCACTTTTTGGAGTGGTCTTGCTGCGCAACATTGGTATCGCTCGGGTTTAATTCTTTACACCAATAAAATCATCTTTTCAGACTAAATTTAAAAAAAGACACTGGAATCTAACGCAAAACTACAGGTTAATTGCGAGCATGACTTGCTGTTGGCTTGCAGTGCCAAGACCGCCGCTCTGCAACGCACAGGTGCCAAAATATAACAAACCAAAATCTGCAGTTTTCAACGCGGTTTGGTTACTGTATGTAGCCCTCTCATTGACCTTTTGAAACTTTTTGTTGTCGGATTCTTGCTCAGGAGGTCGAGCGCTTCATTTTGATATGCGATTCGACTAGGCTCGATGAAGTGTTGACTTTTCGCGGACATTACTTCTGGATACTGTAGCGCGCAATTTTTAAAACTTGTTATTATTTCGACGTCACAGTTCGCGAGAGTAGTCCGAGGGCTACCCGTCGATGTGTCGAACTCAACCCAGCGACGTCAGACAAGCGAGTCATTCCGAAGCAAGCGTGTCGTTTCCAGTTTTCGACGCGTTTTGGTTACTGTAGCTCTGTGTTTAAACTTTTGAAACTTTTTGTCGTCGGATTCATGCTCAGGAGCTCGAGCGCTTCACTTTGATATGCGATTTGACTAGCTTCGGTCAACTTTTGTCTTAAAACGGACCCCACTTTGGGATACTGTAGCGCGCGAGTTTGAAAACTTATTTCAGTTTTGAATACTCAGATGACGAGAGTAGTCCGAGGGCTACCCGCCGATGTGTCGAACTCAACCGAGCGACGTCAGACAAGCGAGTTATTAAGCCCGAAGCAAGCGTGTCATTTCCAGGTTTCGACGCGTTTTG
>JASAMZ010000606.1:40000-42647 GCA_030248115.1 Linhomoeus sp. GSCO2_2 | reverse complement strand
GCTTTGTGACAATGTGGCTCTTGGGGCTACAAGTCGGCAGAGTAGCAAACTTCTAACAGCGCCGCGCAGCTCGGCGTTGCAGATAATGCGGATGAAACTGGAAAACGACAGTGGAAACACATCAGTGAATGCTTCAGCTCCGGTTTATGGACTTCTCGCCCGTTGGAGGCGTGGGCCGTTTGCGAGAACGAACAGAACTGAGATGAAGCGCCACCATTGACGGCGGTTCGGGTTTTCAGAGCAGAAAGAAGGCTGGTAATGGAAACTTAGAGGAAAAAGGAGTTGGCCAGAGGGTTTTGGAAGAAGAAATGGATTTCCTTCCTTCGACGACGTCGGGTTCTCCGCTGAACAAAAGCTGCTCGCGCCAATCGGCAGGGTGGCCGGCTGAATCATGCGAAGTGGACGTGATATCAGTAGGGGACGACGACGACGACGACGACCAGGACAACAACAACAACGACGACGACGACGACGACGACGACGACGACGACGACGACGATGACGACAACAACAACAACGACGACGACGACGACGACGACGACGACGACGACGACGACGACGACGACGACGTCGGGGGGGGCAACGACGACGACGACGACAACAACAACAACAACAACAACAACAACAACAACAACAACAACAACAACAACAACAACGACGACGACGACGACGACGACGACGACGACGACGACGACGACGACGACGACGACGACGACGACGACGACGACGACGACGACGACGACGACGACGACGACGGCCGCCGCCGCTGCCGCCGTGGTTCGCTACTTGCCGAATTCCCCTTGACAAGAAAGCCCAGTGCAATCAAGTTGACGACAAAGATAGAGGCGACAACGCATGTATTGTAAAGCAAGTCGTAATAAAATGCCATCTTGTTGCCACACTCTCTTTGTTGATATCGTAACTTCAGCATTCGAGGACTGTACGACGTAGCGCAACCGTCGAGCAAGTACAACGATGACATGGCGCAGCTTTGTAACCAGCAGAGTCCTAAACCAGAAAAGTTTTTTCACTCACCCAGCAGCGCAGAAATTGAGTTTATTCAGGTTAGCCCATTGCATCGACCAGATGATCAGTATGTGTAATATGTGAGAGCCATGCAACAGAGCTAGGGTAGTAGCTGTACAGCTTGTTATAAAGCTGAGGTGTATTCTGGCGCACGCAAGCGCACACTATTGTACGGTGCCGGCTTAGGCTTAGGCCAAGGCTTAGGCTTAGGCCAATGCTTAGGTTAGGCTTATGCTTAGGCTAAGGCTAAGGCTAAGGCTAAGGCTAAGGCTAAGGCTAAGGCTAAGGCTAAGGCTAAGGCCAAAGTATGTAGGTATACCAACCGATCAAGCAAGCGGTCTTGCCACGAGTGCTCGCCCTCTTGTAGAATGTGGGCGCAGCAATGGCCACTAAACGATTGATGGCGACGGCCAACACCGTGTGAAGACTCGCGAACCAGAAGAAGATAAGAATAGTCGCCAGATAGCGCTCGATTGGTTTGTACCACTCAATCGACTGACAAAATCTTGGAAGCAGCGCGGTAATTGATAGCTCATGGGTCTTCTAAATTGCTGCCAGTATGGCACAGCGTTGTTCAGCCAGGAAGACGTCAACCGGAGTCAGAGAGGAGAAAGGGTGACGTATTCGCGGCGGCTTTTCAATCGGCGCTATAGTCGCTTTGTGGTCGTCATCATACTTGTTGGACTGACGGGACCCCTGTATCGAGAAGGTCACCTTCTTCAGCGAATGATGCTCCACAGGTATCAACAAACAAGCTGTGTGTGTAAAAAGTTCAACCTATACTTTGTGTCTGTCAAATGTTGGTGAACAGTATAGTGAACTTTGTACACATCGTTAGCCGCATCTGGAGAAAGTGTCTTGAGAATGTGAACCTTAATGCCCAAGTGCAGCTGTCCCCACGATACGGTTGTCTGTACAGCTGATCTGAAGCTCAGTGATATCGCCGCGTTCGCTATATGTTATCGGCATGATACGACGCCGTTTATCTGATGTTTCCTACCTGTGTGAAAACGTCACATCCAACAAAAAACTTGCCAAAAGTTTGGTGCGAGCGAATTCCTGTGTTCAGCGTACGCATTTCTGTTTCCGAGTGCACATTCATCATTATCATCAATAAACAGCTGTTCTGGCCATCAGACGAAAATCTCGATTTTGACATTTATTTAAGATTTCAATTCTAAATATCTCGAAATTGGGATTTATTAAAAATGTTAACCTTGTACGTATGTCACAAATTCTTATTGGCATACGGCCTTCCCATTTCCGCGTTCAAATTCGTCAAAAACGACGTTCTATTTTTGTTGATTTATAAATTTTGAAAAATAATCACGTATTTTTATTAAATTCCATAGCTGCAAAAAAAAACTTTCTCTTGCATTAAAATTATCCGCAGTCCATGCTCCTTCCATTTCTGAAGAAGTTTCGCCGCTATATCATCAGGTGAAAAAAGTGGCTTGATTTTCGACATTTCCATATTTTGATTGAAAATATCTCGAAATTGCAATTTTCAAAAACTGCAAAACTATGTCACAAATCCTTATTGGCATACGACCTTTCCATTTCTGCATTCACATTCGTCAATAAATGACGTTGTATTTTAGTCAATTTGTGCAATTTTGAC